>BHFT01045542.1:23711-53280 GCA_004320025.1 Laticauda laticaudata | reverse complement strand
TTGGTTCGGTGTGACATGGGCTTAAGACACTGAGATTGTGTTGTGGTTAGCCGGCAGCAGGTGCAGATGGCTAAGGAGAGCAAGGACTCTGATGAAGGGCCAGGACCATCAGGGAGTGGACTGCTGCCTTCAGAGATTGTGGGGGCTGGTAGCAATGATTAGGAGGTTTCTGAGGAGCCTGTTCCAGGTGCACATGCACAAAGTGTTGCTTGGAGGAAAGAACAATTACAGCAGCACAGGTGACTCGGGAGTAAGGCTACAAAGTCATGGCCCCTCCCTCAAGAGGATAAAAGACAGGTTTGGAAAAGCATTGTTTGCAGACAGCAAAGAAGCTCTTAAGCTCAACTGGTGGACATCTTAGTTCATTTTTGGAAAATCTTGTAAATTAGTTCTTCTCTCTGGGTTTTTGGCAGCCTTGACAAACAACTTGGCAAGGCTCTTTCTTGTTGGAGTTAATTTGTGGAAAGCAGCCTTCAGAACAGAATTCGTTATTTAACCTTAAAAGGTGGAGACTGCTGCATTTGTCTGTGTTTGTTCTTTGGGAACCCGGTTGGGTCAGAACAGCTTGTCAGACAGAAAGGTCAGCATTTTGGTGGTTCGAATCCCTAACACCACATAACAGAGTGAGCTCACATTACTTGTCCCAGCTTCTGCCAACCTAGCAGTTTGAAAGCATGTAAAAATGCATGTAGAAAAATAGGGACCACTTTGGTGGGAAGGTAACAGTGTTCAGTGCACCTTTGGCATTTAGTCACACCGGCCACATGACCACAGAGATGTCTTCGGACAGCTCTGGCTCTTCGGCTTTGTAACAGAATGAGCACCATCCCCAAGAGCCAGAAATGATTAGCATGTATGTCCAAGGGGAACCTTTACCTTTACCTATGTTTAATTTAAAAACAGGAAGCAATTTCATTTTTACATTCTTGTCTATGGCTTCAGGAACTGACCTGCAAGGTTATTTTGGTAGTATATTTGAGCCTGAGCATTTTCTGAAACACTCCTATGCTAAAATAAGAAACTTCCTACAATGTGTTAAAGAGGCCTTCAATTATTATTCTAGACCCATTTTCAAATTCATCTTGTACATTATATGATATTCTACAAGGACCGCAGAATTACTTGTAAATATTTAATGGGGCTAATAAATATGAGCAGGGCAGCAACATAAAAAATTATGCAAAGTTGTGGCAATCTAATATAATATTCAGGTATGCAATCTATAAAAGTTTTTAATTTACCCTAATATTTTATGCCCCAATGCAGCATGAAAAAATATGTACAAAATGTTCTATTTACAATAATATATACTTTTTTCTCCCTTAGTGATACATTGCTATTTTATTGGACAATAACGACTGCTCAATGCAGCCAGAGCTTTTGACTTAGGTTCTCATCTTTCTATGAACAAATAGCAGCAAATCTAAACTAAATGAAACCTAAAAGAAACAAAATCTGAACCAACTAAATCATACACATTAGCATCTACCAATTCCTGACTGAAATAGAATGACAGCTAAACCCCAAAGATGATATATTTAAAGTTTTGGGTCTCAACCTCAGAGGGTTGAGGAAAGGCTTGCATGGCTGAATAAAAGTATGAAACAACAGCACAGTTCTGAAAAATAGTGCATTTTAGCATTATGCTAGAATTTGAATGGATTTAATATATCTGTGTTTTATAGTACCATTTGGAGCTTGGTATATAAGAAGTTATCAGTTATGGCTTGGAAAATTGGTCTTGGAACTCTATATCTTCTTACAGTGTATCAGATGGTCTCATTATAAAATACTTATGTTTGCTGGTAGTACTCCATGCTCTTGTACTTTCTAGAGCTGCTTTTGTTGTTAGTGTTTACCATCACTTTATTTTCAATAGTCGTATTCATGAATATTGTACTAGGAATTAAATTATGGTGACAGTATCCATAGGCAGCATTCTGTTTCAAAGCAATGGATTGTGTAAGCTGTGTTAGGTAATTTTCAAAGAATCCGAAAAGGGATATTTACAGACAATCACTTCCAAGATTACATGGAAATACAGAGTTTTGTAGAACCTTCTAAACTATCAAAAAGTGAGATTTATTTTCCCCTGGACTACAAAAACATGCCAGATTTGTTTTTTTTTCATCTTTGAAAAATATATCTTGCTATTTTTATTTTGTTATTAAAAATTTCTCTTGTTATTTTTGGTAGAATATGGACAAACATAGATATCTCAGTAGAAATAATTGTATTTATTAACAAATAATCTCTAGTAATTCTTAGTAAGTCTATGCAAAAATGCAGGTAGTTCGCTGTTAAGTGTTAGTTTTGTAAAATATTGATTCTCAAGTCCAATAATGTGTTGGAAAAAAGTGAAAATTGGTTTATTATATGATTTGGAACTTCCTGTTAAGGAGTCACAATATCACAGTAAGTATCACAAATGCTTAACTAATTGTTGTCTATGTGTTCAACTGCAAATACATTAGTGTATTACATAATGTATATACTATACTCTAGTAAAACTCCCTTTTTATTGACCCTGTAATCCATAAATAAAGGGGAGAGTTGGTGCTGAGTATTTACTGACCAGATGCCCTTCTTGACACCATGTGGAGTTCACAGCAAATATTTTTTTCTTTGTGCTTTAGGGAAAAAAAAAACATCTGCTTCTACCTAGAATTTAACTTTCAACTTTCTGAACGGGAGGCAAGCATCTTCACCACTAGACCACCACACCACTCATAGCTTATATAATATGCTTTAATATAGATTTAAATACATTGACATATTCCCTCAAACTGTTCCAAATACCACTATAAAAATATTTGTTGTGGAAATTTTTGACTCCCTAAATGCCAGTACTTTTGGCCTTACTGTGGGATAAAGTGATATGTTTATCATAGACCCAGCAAATAAAGGTAGTCTTTGTTTACTAATTGTGACAAGAACTGCCAACTCAATCATTAATGAAGCAGTTACAAAATGTTCTTGTGATCATATTTCAGACTTAGCTTTATATATCCATTAAGGTTGTAAATGTTTTTACTTGTTTATCACTGTCTAACTGTGAATGGGTGCTAAATAGGACAATAAATAAACAGTGGCTATGTGTCCTGAAATATGGAAATCTGGGGAATCTGTCTTCCAGATTCTGTTTACCTTCTCTTGTTTCTCTTAGGAAATATGGAGAATACTCTTGAACTGAGGTTCAGCTGCATGTCTCTCTTTTCATGTACGAAATGGGGTATGAGAAAATATGTGGTTATATCCTTTAATATATGGCTAAGCCGTTGTGGAAGTCTTGAGTGTTCAAGTGTGTTGCATTATGGTTATACTTCAGAAAGGTTTCAACAAAGTAATATTTCAGAGGCAATGTCACTGTGATAAATGATGCATATGAACTAAGTAGCCTTGAAATGTTACTTTACTTCAAGTGAGTCTTCAACAAGGTGACCCTTACTGAAGCTTTGCACAGCAAGCATTATTCTGCTTCTGGACTCAGTGCATAGTGTAAAGTTATTATGTTAAAGTCAGGGGTGGGATTCTACCAGTTCGCACCTATTCTCTAGAACCGGTTCTTAACATTTTAAGCAGTTCGGAGAGCCGGTTGTTTGAAGAAATTACTGGCCTAATCCTGTAAGGAAGGCAGGAAGGAAACATTCTGGTGTTGCTTACAGAAANCTTATTACATTCTTGGCAGGATGAGATTTTCTGCCTCAGGAACTTCTCTGGAGCTTTTTTCCCCTCCTTTGCTGGTACTTTGCTTGTGTGGAGTGACCATTCATAGTTACAATGGCACTGAAAAAAGTTACATGACTGTTTTTCACACTTACGATTGTTGCAGCATCCCCACTGTCATGAGAGGCCAGGCGAGGAGATGCATGCCTCGAAGTGAATGATAGTGAATTGGCCACACCCGTCAATAACATGACTACCAAGCCATGCCCACCACCTAAGCCACACCCACAGAACCAGTTAAAAATTTTGAATCCCACTCCTGGTTAAAGTCATGGTTTTGTTGGCATTTGACAGTCTTCTGGACAAATCTTAAAGTCCATAGAAGCCATTTCTGTGT
Organism: Laticauda laticaudata; assembly: GCA_004320025.1. NCBI lineage: Eukaryota > Metazoa > Chordata > Lepidosauria > Squamata > Elapidae > Laticauda > Laticauda laticaudata. The sequence continues at coordinate 49,217 of BHFT01045542.1, read as the reverse complement.
AACTGGGCAAAAAGAAATGACCTACATTGATAGTTTACTTGAAGAGATTGAGGTGGAGTTCCAACTCTTTCCATGATGAAGTGTTGCTTTGCTCCAACAAAGGAAGTTGAATATATTCTACAAAGAGAAGACACCCTGCTTTTTAAATACAAACCCCCAGTAAATCTTTTTGTCCAGGATACTGGCTATCAAGTAAAATAATTCCATTAAATGCCTGGTATAGTCAAATAAAATTTTGAAATATGATGATTTGCAAGTGGGAGGTGCTATGCAATTTTAGGCAAGTCAGTGGCCTAAAAGGGTGCCACTGAGATAAAAATGTTTAAACTCCTATCTGTTTAAGCATTTGAGCTTGTTAGAATGTGAACAAAGTGAGAACAGGCATAACATAACTCCTGGCATTCTTTCCAAACCATTTACAAGACTATAGGAGATTAGCTGTGTAACTAAGTAATATCTTACATCTTTGTTTGTGCAATAGCTTACAGCAAGAATCCTAGGGTTAGCTGCATATGGTTTGTTGGGTCATGTGACGAAGAGACCCAACATCTTAGAAAGCATCAAGTACTTGGCTGCCTAACTCCACAGAAATCAAAACTATTCCATAGTATCTTCATCAAAATGTATTGAAATAAGATCGAAAAATTTGTCAGCAGTTGGATTGTCCTGCCTCTTTAGAATCCACTACCAAAGACTTAAGACTTTATGATGTATTAATTTGTTTATTAATAATATATTTCTATGCCACTCTATTCCACAAAAGGAGTGAAAGGTAGAAGTAAAGCATGTGCGTGCACGCAAACACACACACACACACACACAAACTCTCAAATGTTGTCTTCCAGACCAAGTTTTTAGTTCTTTACAGAAGTTCATTAGGGAGAAGACAGTTCCATGGTTCTTATGGTATGTTGTTCCACAAGAAGGACCTTTGACAAGGCCCTACTCTGGATACCCTGTAGATAGAATTCTTTCAGAAATGAGACTCTCTTAGCAAGGCCTAATTTCACAGATTGTATGGGATAGGAGGATTCAATGTGAGCAAGTGGTTTCATTCATGGCATTGTCATGGATCCAATCCTGGACCATAAATACCTACAGAACGCTTGCCTTGGGGAGTGGGGCAGCACAGGCACCTATAACAAATGATAAAAGAGAAATGTCCAACCAATATAATGCAAATCTCTCCCATTCTAAACATATAAGAGCAGAACAGTTAGCAGCATCAAACATGTTGTCCAATTCTCTTTCCAATAGGGATAAATCAGTGGTGGGATTTGATTTTTTGTTACTACCATGCCCATGTGGGGCATGACTTGGTGGGTATGGCTTGGTGGACATGGCAGGGGAAGTATACTGTAAAATCTCCATTTCCACCCCACTCCTGGTAGAAGGTTACTGCAAAATCCCATTCCCTCCTCACCCCACTAGCCTGATCTCCAGCTCTGTTCTCCTGTGCAGGGCAACAAAAGAAGACCCAGAAGATCAGCTGGGATTTGGGAGGCAGATAATCGATGGGGGTGGGGCCAATCAGAGTGGTATTTGCAAGTTCTCCGAACTACTCAAAAATTCTGCTACTGGTTCTCCAGAACTGGTCAGAACCTGCTGAATACCACCTCTAGGATAAATAGTGTGTCTGGAGGAGAAATTAGGGATTGTTTTTTCCAACAACCCTCAGCCTGATCTGACTCATGTTCAAACTCAGTCTTTTTCACAAAAATTGACCTCATTCTATTCAGTTTTTGGAGAACCACCCAGCTGACAGACTGAATCCCAAGTGGATTTTAAGCATTTCTTTCCAGCATTTGGTTGGATGGGAAAGAATAAAAAGGCAGCTGTAGCACAGCTCTACATTCATGAACACTATCACTTAATGTTATCATGCTATGCATTTTAATTGACTATCTCAGTAAAAAATGGGTTACTATGTTTAATATCAAATATTTTCTTTAATATCAAATATTTTAAAAATAGAGTTGGACTATAAGCGCAAAGGCAAAGTTTACTTATTTTATTGTCATTGCACCTCATACAATGAAATCAAATACCATCTTCAGTGTACATTATGACTATGAAAATAGACACACATCCTTTACATTCTATACATTTAATTGAAAGTAATGCCTGTGATATAATATGTTTCAATACATAATCTTAATTATTTGTCTTGCACATGGAAAAAAGTGCTATTTTAATCTATAACAGGCTCATTTTACTCCCAAACCCGATAACATCTGCCAATAATTTTGTGTTTAGATAGGCAGCCAAAAATGTATCCCTTGGGGCTACATAGATTAGATGATTTATCATAAACTGAGCAGTGGATTACACTCCTCCCATGTAAATTTAAATAAACATTTCAACATAATTTATTCTTTGAAATAATTTAATGTGAATGTATTTAATGCATTAACATTTACACTGTATAAATATTTATGTACAATATAAATATTTATGTGAATAATAACCTTAAATTGAGGACAGAATAGAAAACAGGTAAAAGTAGATCCAGGAAATTATAGATCAATCAGTTTGATATTAATACCGAGGAAAAATTAATTGAATAATGGGTTTGAGAACATGTAGAAATGAACAAGATGATTATTAGAAACCAGCAAAGGTTTCTTATGAACAGGTCATGTCACACAAATTCACTTCTTGCTCATTTCTGTGGATATAATAAACTTAGATTTCATTAAGACATTTGACAAAGTAGACCACAGCCTACTTCTTGGTAAGATAGAACATTCTGGGGAAGACAGTACCATTACCAGATGGATTTACAGTTAGCTGAACACTCAGCTTGTAGTCCTCAATGGAACTACATCTAAACTGAGGGAAGCTTGCAATTGGGTTCCTCAGGATTCTGTCTTAGGCAGAATTTAAGCAAGTTGTCACACCCATTATTTATCAGATTCCTCTGAAAAACTTTGTTTATATTTATTATGTATTATGATTCTGAAATTTTGTAAGGCTTTCCCTTTAGATGCTAGATGGATTGCAATGGTGGGATTCAAACTTTTTTACTACTGGTCTGTGCATGTGGCTTGGTGGGCGTGATGTGGCTTGGTGGGAGTGGCCTGGTAGGCATGTCAGAGGAAGAATATTGCAAAATCTCCATTTCCTCCCGACCCCACTAACCTGCTTTCCAGCTCCGATCTCCTCTGCAGGACAACAAAAGAAGACCCAGCCAATCAGCTGGGACTAGGGAGGCAGAGAATAGATGGAGGCAGGGCCAGTCAGAGGTGGTATTTGCTGGTTCTCCGAACTACTCAAAATTTCCACTACCAGATCTCCAGAAATGGTCAGAACCTGCTGAATACAACCTCTGATGGATTACTTTCAGCAGTCCTTTAGGATATTTTGAAAGTAACCCCTCTAATTATGTCCATGTGGTAATGCGTCAATAGACACTCTAAGCCAGGTGTGTCAAACTCATGTCATCATGGCGTTGTCGCATGATGTATTGGGACTTTTTCCCCCTTCGCTAAACTGGGCATTGGTGTGGCCAGTGTGTGACACATCTGGCCCATGGACTGGGAGTTTGACAGTCCTGCTCAAAGCTATATGTTACAGTATTGCTCCCGATATAAGAACACCAGGCAAAGCTTAATTGTTCATTTTGAAGAAATGGGCAAGAAGTGAATTTATTGGTAAACCTGTAATTATTAGTAAGTATAAAATAGAAGATAGTTTTTCATTTTGTAATTTGTATGTTTAGTTTGTATTTTAAAAAAAATATTTTTCATAAGATTAAAAATTGTCAATTGTTTATAGCTGTTTTTACAGTTTTATCTAATTTTGTATGTTGACCATTGTTCATTGATGTTGGCAGTTATAAATTTGAACAAATAGTGCATGTGGGCTAAACTAAGTAACTGAACTAAATGAAATGTACACAAATTTTATTTAGTAAACTAAATTAAAAATGGATGCAAAATAAATGGGCAATTGCTAATTTAGATATCTGAAAATACATTCGGTTTCAAGTTTTTGGATGCTATGTAAAATGCTAAAGATGATCTTGAATTTTTCTGGAGATTTTATAGAGACAATAGTGTCTCTTAACAGCAGCAGATTTCTCACAAGGTCAGAGCAAACAACATAAAAGCCAACGAGACTATTCCCAAAACAAAAAAACATACCATGCCTTTGAGTCTGTTGTGCTCCATCAGAGGGATTAAAAAAAGCATCAGAATTAACTCTAAATAGGGCTTGCAGCTAATGCATAGCAGTTGCAGAAATTATTTCACAATTGCTTCATTCCTTGTTGTTCTTTCCTTAATGAGACTACCTATCGGATACTTGCATGTTTCCTTGTACTTAGAGTCAAGAAATGTCATAACTAAAATAGTTTGTGATTGCCTTCTTCTGGTTAGTTGTTCCATCTTCCAGTCTATTCAACAATTCTGGGATTTCCTCATTTAGCTCTTGCTTCCAATTACTTTATTGTTTTCTTCCATTCAATTGTGTCCAGTTTCTAAAATTGTCAGGACAAGTCCCAGCGGTTTTCTTGGCAAGATTTTTCAAAAGTTGTTTGCCATTGCTTCCTTCCTAGAACTGAAAAAAAGTGACTAGAATTTTTGGTCTCCTATTTCTAGCCTGATACCTTAAACATTATATCAAACTGGCTGTTGCTCCAATTACTAACCAGCTCAGCTGTTTCAGATCAGCCAAATTCTCCTAAGTGACTTGTCTGCTGCAGTAGGACCCAATTATTAAAAGATGTCAATTTTCCCATATTCTGAGGGAGAGGACCATGTTTGTTAAGACTTCAGAGTCTAGACAATAATCCCCCAAACCTGTAAATTCCTAGTGTACCCTCAGCCTTTCACTGTGTGCATACCATATTATACCATATGAGAAGGGACAATGGCAAACTGCACCTATTGCAAATTAAAGCTATGTTGGACTCATCTTATTTGACCGACAGAACTAGCTGACCTATTAGCCTAAAGCTATAAACTTGACAAGCTAGCCTGCTGGCCTTTTTCCAAATGTCTCTGAGAAAAATTGCTAAGCTTGCCCTGTTGTGCCTTGAAATTCTCCAGAAGAGATTCAGTCTGCAGATTTTGGTGAAAAGGGAAACGAAGCAAACAGAAAAATGTGCTCTATACAGTTATGATAAACAGGTTGCACTTCTGGCTTGAAGTGCTCTTTTGGCAAACTTGATTTGCCTCAAAACGAACTATTGTTCTGTTCTGTATACCTGACATGAGTAAATAGATCAATTTGATTTTTGGAATGCATTCCTAGTAAAAACTCATCCATGAAGATGCTTCAGAAGATGCTTTAGAATGAAACCAATGGTGAGGTACAAAGAGGAATAAACTAGGAAATTATACTTTTAAAGGGGCAATACAAGATTTAAAGTGGTAAATAGTCTTTTAAATTAATTCTAAGAAAATACATTTCCTTTAATAATTCTATCCTGTACCACATTTTATACATTTTAAAATAAATTAGTGAAGATGAGAAATTGTGTTTGTGTGGGTGTTTTATTGTTATAATATTATAAATAATGGCTATTTTTTCTCAGTTGGGTTCCCTAGACCAGAACTGTGAAATGTCCTTTCTGGGAAATTACCTCTTTTAAAGGGAGGTTAAAACATTTCCTTAAAAAATTCTTCAAAGTCTTGTGGAATTAAATTTTCAAATATAAGGGGAGGTGGATAGTGCTTTTTATTTACTGTGTTTACCTAGCATGTTTTGATTTTTGCTTAATTTAAAAAAAAAATTTTTTTTCAAAAGGCAGTATAAGCCAGTTTCTGAAGAATCGTTTGGAAAATGTTATATTCAAATAAACAAGTTATAAGCTACCAGCTTGGCAATAAGCAAACTCTTATTTTATTTGTTTGTTTAAAAAAATGTGGAAATGGAAATTCAACTACCTGCCGAGTAATATAATCCTGCCAAGAAATAATGCTTGAAAAGAGTGGGAAATTCTCCAATCTCCTGTATGATTTTTATTTTTTTGCCAAAGTGAAAAATACTGACTTGTTTGGCATATCAAACTTTGGTTAACATTGTTACTGAGATCCACATAAATCTTGGAAGCTGTAAATAGATTAATATTATTAATCATAATAATCCAAATACTGGAGAGGGCCATAAAATAATGTTGTTGAAATGTAATTAAAATTTAGTTAACTAATACCACCATCTTCCATATATTCAATGATTTTCACATGTGTTATATAACAGTTTGGTAACAGTTTTTGGTTCATTGGGTACATGATATCTGGGGCCAAAAGTTTTGGTTCCAGGGGACATCTTAAAGCTCAAAAAACACAAAGCAAAAACAAAAATGGTTTAAGGCACCCTTTCCTTCAGGGTGACTGGTTGGCTTTAAATCTAAATTAAAATGAAATAATTGTTCAAAAACAAGGAAAAGGTGAGATCGACTAAAAGTAGGTAATAATAAAATGTGTTAACCTTGTTAAGGACAGTAATGATGGACAGAGACAAGTATCTCAGATTTTTTTTAAAAAATGCCCCAATTTAAACATAAAATAAAGAAGACAAAGTAGATAAAATAACAATAAAATGGGAAAATTGTTAATGATCATGAGAATCCGGTTTGAGGGTAGAAACTCAACTATCCTCTCATTAGAACTACCTCTCCCTCATTAAAAGCTCGATCTCAAGTATAAGCTTGACCAGAACAAATGTTCTTGTAAAAGAAACAGAACAGACAGGTTGTTAAAGTCTTTGATTCAGTCTAGTCATAGACCAAGAGTGGGATGCTACCAATTCTGCCCAGTTCTAAAGAACTGAAGAGCAGTAGACACTGAACTGGTTCTGTGTTTGCTACTGTTTGACCCACCCACCTGCCCGAGTTCTTACCTGTCCTTTATTTCCTGCTTTTTCAATCTCAGCTGCTTTGTGTCGCACAGCTGAGGTTGAAAAATCAGGAAAAAAGAGGCTTTTCAAATGCTGTGCACCTGTGTGCAGTGCTTTTCAGCTGTTCAGATGGCACAGCTTAAGGCTTTTTTACATGCATGCGCAGCGTAGTCACCAAACCTGTAGTAACAGGAGTGAATCCCACTCCTGTCACAGACTAATTTCTCTCTTGAAATGGGATTTTGTGAAACATCCCATCCATTTCTGCTGAGGATAGAACATTAAAATGGGACAAAGAAGTCTCTGTAATATGTTCACCAACTACTTAGTTGCCATTATCCAACATTCTGACATAATTTCTAAATCTATATATATAAAAGCCAAGTATCACTCACTCACCACAATATCTCTAGAACCATAAAGTCTACAAACTTGAAATTTGGCATGTATGTTCCTCTTGGCTTCTAAGTGGTTTCTTCCCCAAACCCCCAAAACTTTAAACTTAGACTGTCTACTATTAACCTTGCCCCTTTCCTAAGAGGTCTGTAGGGGGTGTGCATAAGCGCACCAATGTGTCTACTGTCCCTGTCCTATTGTTTCTTTTATTTTTTTATTTTTTCTTATTGTATTCATATTATGGTTTTCTACTAATTATACCTATTACTCTTGTAAGCAATTGACAAAAATAAACAAACAAACACAACGAACGAATAATAAATACATAAAAATGAAGTGCTCGCTAAGAAAGGATTTTTAAAATGTACCATCATATCATTAAGGTAGGTCCCACTGGCCGACGATGCAAAACGTATGCAAAAACGGACACAGCGGAGATTTGCGAGGCAAGAATAATCGGCGGCGGCTCCATCCAGTTGATCTCTGCTATATTCCAAAAAGTGCTAAAAATTTGCATAAACTCAAACTGGAAAAAGAAAGGAAAAGAAACGGACGCGGGGGTAGGATGTAGTGGGGGAATGTTAAACGGTATGTACATAGGAACCTAGAGGATGTATAATAGAGGATGCAAAACCTATTCACTGTGCATCCATTTCTATTTCCGTGCTACTAACACACTGTGCTGTAGACATTCCGTTGTCACCTTTTGTTTCCTCCTCTTTCCATTTCAGCTCTGCAGGCGGATGTGAGTTGAGGGAGCTGCCCAGAGATGCAGAGAGGATACAGCAGATGTTTAATGGATGATAAATGGACATAGAAACATTTGTTGCTCGTAAATGTCACAGATTTATAAATCCATACCACGCAGAAAGTTCATCCGTTCACAGAACGTTTTGTGCAGCTACAACTTTCTTGTAGCAGAAGAAATCTCTCGAGTGGAAGCAATGCTACAAAAGGATAGAGCGTATGAAACACGTATGCATGAGTACACAACGGATGCATAGCGTTTTCCAATGTTTTTTAACGTTTTACATCCTCTTTGCATCCATTGGTGCAGTGGGACAGGGGCTTTAGTATTTCTTATACAGTAATTAACACGCTCTGATGCTAAGGAGTTTTACTCCCCCTCCCCACCTGAAAAGAACTCTATACCATCTGCCAATTGCCTCACATTCCATTACCTCAATCAAATTGGAAGATGTTCCATTTCTTCATTTGGGAGCAGCCTGAGGCTCCTTACAGTACTAAACATTCACACCTCACCAAAATGTCTACTCCTTCCACCTATGGAACTGCTTCCAGATTTAAGGCGGCAAGAGCAATATTCTCTTATGTGTTTCAATCACTGATCACCATTGTGCAAATGGATTGTGAACCAAATTTCTCCTGCATAGCATAATAAAGTTTCTTCATGAAGCACAGATATCCAGCTAGTATTTCAATATTTAAGGGAGCAACTGGATAATACAGTATGTTACATATAATACAATATAATACAGATAATAAGAATACAGGGAGCTACTGAAAAACTATAATAATAATTAAAAGCAGAATTTGAGTAGTGGCAGTGAGGGGTGCCTTTAAATCATTCACCAAACTCCTGTTGACTCCCTGGACAAGTGCCTTAATTTTTCTAAACCAGGTTTCAGAAATGTTTTGCCATTGTTCATTCTTAACACTGAGGTCACTCAAATGGCTTTGTGCCTAAGGTATGTGTAGAAATCATAGGCTCTTGGTTTCTGCCTGGTGTCTTAATCACAACACCAAAACTATCTCTCAAAGGTAGAATTTAGTATTTGCATATATCCTGAATTAATTTATATTCCATCTTCCACATTTTATGCTCAGTGGATTATCCAAATACAATATCTTTCCTTCATAGATTGTGAAAACCTTCAGGATCTTATACACCCAGATAATATTGGATGACATGATATCATTGTTCCCTCATAAATACTATGCAGCATATAGAAGGAAAGTTAATTTAAGAGTTTCAGTCTTCTCCTTCTCTTATTTCTTAGATTCATTACTTATTCCATCTTGAAATTTTTCAGCTTCATCCTTCAGTGATCTCTTACTTTTGCAGTATTCAAAACCTTTTAGAGATGTGGTTAGTATCTCTTGATACAAATATCTATTTCAATTTTCTCTTTCCATTCTAATATGCCTTTTATCTATTTTACAATTTTTCTTCATTCTTCCTGACTATTGGTTTCATCCTTCTGCATTTTTAATATCCTTTTTGTCTTTTTTTAAAAAGCACTTCTATATATTCTCTGCAGCATTCTGAAATTCATAGTTTGTGAAGTGATGGCTCTGAAAAGTGAACCTGACTATTAATTTTAGAGTGTTTCTATTAACTTGATTCTTAGATGGCATTATGCCCTGCACTTGTTTGTTCTAAACTTTCTTCAATATTTCTCATCTAAATAATTCACTCAACATTCTCAAATGCACTTTTCCAAGTAATTCTTTGTCAAATTGCTCTAGTTAATGTTCAATTATTTTGTTAATGTACAATGTTTTGTTCTTGATAATCTAATTAAACAAGAAACCTACATTATTATGATTTACTGATTCCATTTGTATTTTTATTGTTTCTCTACTCATAATATAAACTATAAAAGCTTCTTATAATTTTTCCAAATTAAAGATAATTTATACTGAATATCTTATATGGACAAAAACCAATAATATTATAGAAATCTGGATTTTGCTGGTGTCTCTTATTTTACCTGCTTAGGAAAACTTGGGAGTTAAAAGTCCATACCTCTTCCAGTTGCCAAAGTTGAAAGATGCTATTCTAGATCCTAGCTTGCATGAAGATTAATAAAATAAAACTGAGTTTTGATTGCATGGATGTTAACTGATGTTAGCTATTATACTATTCTCACAATTCTTATAAATGCTGGTTGTGGAATGACCTAGTTCTATCTTACTAGACTTGCCCAACTGGTGATCAGTAGTCAACACTGACTCAAAGGCACATATGCAAAAAAATACTATGGGAAAGCTTTTACTAAACAAGGCAATTAAAAGCAGTGATTAATATCTATAGGTTCATTTGGTGAAGACATTGTGCATAGAAAATAGTCATTCCTAATAGAAAAAGAGCAATTGGAAAGAACATGAAATAGCAATAGCAACAGCACTTATATACTACTTCACAGTGCTTTACAGCCCTCTCTAAGCTGTTTAAAGAGTCAGCTTATTGATGGCAACAATCTGGGTCCTCATTTTACTGACCTCGGAAGGATGGAAATCTGAGTCAATCTTGAGCCTGGTGAAATTCAAACTGCCAAATAGCAGTCAGCCAGCAATCAGCAGAAATACCCTGCAGTGCTCCATTGTAACCGTCTTAGGACCATTGTAATCCATCTTAGGCCCAGTGCTCTTCAATATCTTCATTAACAACTTAGATGAGGGAATAGAAGGGGAATTTACCAAATTTGCAGATGATACCAAGCTGGCAGGAATAGCTAACACCCAAGAAGATAGCTTCAAGATCAGAGATCTTTACAGACTAGAACACTGGTCATATCTAACAAAATGAAATTCAATGTAGAGAAAGTAAAGTCCTACACTTAGGCAAGGAAAAACCAAAGTTCAATAGCCAGTAAAACTGTGAAGAGGATCTTGTATCTTTGTGACAACAGCTAAAATATGAGCCAGCAGTGGCAGCAAGCCACCAAAAAAGCTAATGCAATTCCTGAAATTGTATTAACAGAGGGATACAATCAAAGATCCAAGGAAAGTACTAATTAACCACTCTATAAAACCTTAGTAAGACCACACCTAGAGTTGTGCATCCAGTGTTGCTCACCACATTATAAAAAAGTACAGAGAAGAGCAGAACCAAGAATGATTAGGGACTGGAGACTTAAAACATATGCAAGAACTGTTACAGGAACTGGGCTTGGTTAGTTAATTGAAAGAAGACGACTGGGAGACATTATAGCGGTCTTTCCAATATTTGAGGGGCTGCCACACATACGAGAGTAAGCGGGTTCAAACGCTATTTTCTAAAGCTTTTGTAGGCCAGACAAGGGATAACGGATGGGAAATGGAACAAGGAGAGATTTAACCTGGAAATAAGGAGAAAACTTTCTGACATGAGAACAATCAAACCAAAATTGGAACAAAGTTGCCCTTTGGAAGTTGTGGGAGTGCCATCACTTGAGACTTTCAAGAAGAGATGGACTTCCACCTATTCAGAAATGGTGTAGGTCTCCTGGCTTGGACAGGGAGTTGGAATTAGATGATCTACCAAAAGTCGCCTTCCAAACTTCGATTATCTGTTATCTGCTACTAATACTATTATTTATTTAAAAGATTTAATTAATTAAAAACACAGAAATAATTGTTCCCACCAGTGTTCTATTTGCCTCCCAGGAGTCATTTTATTTATAATTATGCATTATAAATAGTATTTAATCAGAAAGGTGGTTTGCAAAAAGCCAAAACACATTTTTCTTAGTATCAACATTAATATTTAAGTCATTACGGAAGAAAATAAGGATATCTGCAGCTTGAAAAATTCTACCAGTGTTTTAAAAAGTTGCATTGTGCGAAAATACTGCGCTTTGGACTATTAGATAAAGAAGAAGGACAACATTGTTAAACGAGTTTGAAAGTCATATAGGGTAGTACTAGCTATGAGGTGCCAAAAAAAATGCCCAGAGAAGTTCACATATGCTTATGAGAAGGAGTTATCCGGCGATTTATTTTAAGAGACTAGAGATGGAACAAAATTGTATATAAGGCAAAATAAATGTTTTGATCCTTAAACAAGCCCCCGAGAATAATAAGAGAAATAAAGATGAGATTACAAATTTTGGGTCTGCTTATATTAAACCAAAAAAAAAATGTGTAATTCAAATTTGTTAATTCAGAAAAGGATGCCTTGTTACATGGAAAGAAAGGAAAATTTAAAATTGATACTATAGAAAGAGCCCAAAGAATACTATGAGCAATTAGTAAGTTCAGAAGATTCGCAGTACGTAGGGAGAATTGGAAATAAACCCACAAGAAGACCCAAAACTATCACAGAAATAAAAAGAAGAACTTTAAGCCAGGCAAACGATTAGAGAGACCGGCAGTTATTACAAGACAAAGAGCGAAACAGAATTAAGTAAATGGAAAAAGAAGAAAAAGAAACTTCTTTCAATTAACATAAATGGTCTAAAATTTCGACCTTAAAAAGAAAAAAAGAGATATTTACGAAACTATTAAACATGATGCTGATATAATTATGTTTAACCAAAGAAACCCACCAAAGAAAAGAAGGACAAAAAAGATTTTTAATTTCTGAAACTAGGCAAGCTGATTTACTGCGCCAGCAAGATATAGGAGAAAAAGAAAGGAATTGCAGGATATATAAAAAGAGGATTTTGAAAGCAGAAGTTAGTTTGGTCAGACGCCGGAAGCCGTCTTTGGTTTTGCCAGATCTGCGATTAATTGATATCCCAATTTTATAGTGGTAATCTATGCCCCAAATGGGAAAACCAGAAAGAATTTTTTAAAATATTTAATACCCCGGAAAAATGAATTAGGAGTTGAACAAAGGAATTGTATTAGAGGAGATTTAATTCGTATTGCCGATATTCCCAGAAAGATATAGCAAGAGGGGGAAGAATATAAAAAGGGAAAAGTGAGTTCCTAAGATATGTAAGAAATTATGATGAGAATTAAATTTGGTGGATTTAATGAGGAAACTATACCCAGAAAAACAACAATTTACATTGTATTCAAATCCACATCAAACATGGACACAAATTGATATGCATGGCATGAATGGGGAAATAGCAAATGAAATAAAAAAGAAATTGATAATACTACCGAATGAAGGGCAGATCACAATCCAATTCAGGATAATATGGAAAGTAGGAAGAAACCAAACCAAAAAGATGAACTTTTAAAATACCCAATTATAAGAGAAGAAGATTGATACTGATAAACTTATCGAGGAATTAAATTATTTTTTTAAAAGAGAATAATAATGGCATAACTATGAAACAAAACATCTGGGACTACAATGAAGTGGTAATAAGAGGCATAACAATTTCTTTATTAATTCTAAAGAGGAATAAAGAAAAAAATATGCCCAACAAGAATAAACTACAACAAACAAATTAAGAATTAGAAATTGCTACTTACAGAAGACCGCCAAAAAACCCAACATTTACAAAACCAGATAAATAATAAACAAAAACACAAATGGAACTTAATCGAACAAGAGAAACTGAATAAAATTTGAAGATGACAAAACAATCTTACTTGAGAATGCCAATAAGCCAGAAGATCGTTGAGCTTACAATTAAAAAAAAAAGAAAAAGAAAAATAAGATTGATATATCAATTAATAGACGGTAACATGATTATTTACAACAAGAGAGATAAGGGGGAAAAAAAATTGTACCATAAAACTACGAAGAGTTATATAAAAAGGCAGAAATAAATGAGGATAGAATAGAAGATTATTTAGATGAAATTAAAGATAAAGGAAACTGAAGAAGAAATGATAGAAACACTTAATAAAAGATATATCGTGGTCTGAAATGAAATCGGGCAATAGAGAACCAAAAAAACAACCAAAGCCCCGGGTCCTGACGGAATCCCAGGAGAAGTTATATAAAAAGTGCAGAACAGATTGGACCATTTATGTTGGAAATTTAATTAAGTATTTATTTGGCAGCTAAAATGCCGAACTATGGAGGGGAGCCACTGATTTCGTTGAATCCGAAGGAGAATTCTGAACCCAGGATATTAACAATTATAGACCAATTTCCCAACTATTAAAATACCAATTACAAAATATTTGGCCTCCATTTATAGCTAAGAGACTTAAAAGAATATTAGGCTATAATTACATGAAGATCAAAATGGATTTCTTCTGGACTATGACAGATTAGCAATAACTCAAGAAACCAGTATTAGATTTATTTAGAATTTTATGAAGCCCACCCCAAGAAAGAAACAGATGTGCACTTATGTTTTTAGATGCCTGAAAAGGCCTGTTGATAATTTAAATGGTGCAATCTTAATACAAAAAATATTATAATAATGAAATTAGGCACAAATTTGGAAAATATTATAACAACTATTTATAACACACAACAGGCGCAATATTATAGTAAAATGGGAAGATACTGTCCAATAAAAATAGAAAAAGGAGTTTAGACAAGCTGCCTGCATCTTGCCCCTGCTCTTCATATTCGCATTAGGAAACATTACTAATTAGATTAAGACAAAATTCAGAGATAAAAGGACAGAAAGATAAATCAGAAGAAATACAATTACAAGCATTTGCTGATGATTTGGTTTGTTCCACTGAGGATCCAATTGAAAGAGGACCAAAAATTGATTAAAGAAATAGAACAATTGGAGCAGTAGCAGGACTTAAAATTTAATTAGGAAAAAAAACAAAATTAATGACTAAAAACTTAACAGAAAAGCAGAAAAAAGAACTAGAAGAAATTATGGGAATACAAGTGACAAAAGAAAGTTAAATATTTAGGAATATTCGTTGAACAGCACATTGTAAGGAGCTTAAGAAAACAAACTACGATAAATTTGATGCTTCAGGTTAAAGAAGAGATCTAGAATTATGGGGCAAATTACAAACTTTTCACTGTTGGGAAAGATTGCTACCGTTAAAATTGAATATCCCCCCAAAGAATTTTATATCTATTTCAGATGATTCCAATAAAATTACATGAGAAATGTTGGGCAAAAGAACTCAATAAAATTATTGCCTAAATTTATTTGGCAAGGGAAAAAACCCAGAATAAATTAAAAGCAATGCAGGATATGGAGGAGCAGGGGAGGGTGGCACTTCCAAAATGGGAATTGTGATTACACAGCTGCCACCCTAGTATGGTTAAAAGGACTGGATAAACTTTAAATAAGTAAGAGAATCTTATTTTAGGGCCACGACTTACAAAAGGGTGGTGGCATGCTTTTTTATTGGGATGTAGGAAAAAATTTACCCAGAAATACTTTTCACAGACATATTAATTAGAGGACTCATTTACGTAAACTTAATTGGAAAAAATACGTTAAAAAACACTATTTAAGTACCAATTTGGCTACCAACAATGGAGGCAATGATTCATTCCAAAGCATTGGATATTTCTAGAATGATCAAACATAAAGATTTAATTGACGTACAAGGGAAATTGAAATCCCGTCAAGAACTTCCAAGAACGGGAATTTAAAATAGATCAATAGCATTACTTACAAATTCATAGTAAGATATAACCAGGATAGAAAGAAATTCGGGAATTAGTAATAAACGCCCAAGCAGCTAGTATAAATTTTAATGGGATCAGTGAAAAAAGAATATAACTAGATGTTTACAATTGGTTTACTTGAAGTAGAATTAGAAGAAGAAGATAGTAAAAGGAAATAGGATTTGCTTTGGATCGGAATGTAGGACAAATATCACTTTAAATGAATGGGATAAAGTCTTGGAAAGTAATAATAAGATTACAAAAATCGCGCAGCATGGTACAAAGAAAATGCAATAAACTGTGTTATAGATGGCACCTTCCTCCTTCGGAGATTGGCAAAATGTGCCCCAAAATGAATCCAAATTTTGAATGTAAAAAGAAAAAGAGGGAAAACTTTTTTTTCACATGTGGTGGGCATGCATAAGAAGCCCAAAAATATTGGAAGATAATAAGAAATGGCTAGAAGGATTATTTACTAAAGTAACAGATGATATAAACCAGAGTCTTTTGCTTCATAGAGGATTTTTTGACAAACAATATCAAAACCATGCAAATATAGTTACAATACATATATTACATGCCCAGCTAGGTATGGACTTTGCTCAGTTGGGGGAAAGGGCCATCCAAACAGATAACCTACAAAGGAGATGATTATCCAAAAATTTCAAACTGCGCCAGAAATGGGACATGATTAACATTAGCTCTAAAAAAACAAGAAACTTTCAATATATTATAATGAGCTGGAATTACTGGTTAAGTGGTTAGAACAAGATGAATTTTTATAATATAGGATAGCAAAGAATAAGATAAATTTATATGAAGGATTATAGGCAATTCTTGTAAAGATAAAGTTTTAGAGATAGTAAAACCCAAAGGAAGAAAAGATCTCACAAATTGTCGAAAGTAAGAATATTTTTAAAAAATCTCTTTTCTGTATTTTCTTTTTTGGTTTTTTTTTTCCCGGTCCTCTTTTCCCATCCCCTTTTTTCCTTTTTTTTCCCTACCCTTCAATTATGTACATGTTATTATGTTGTGTTTTTTTTTAATTGTAAAATCAATAAAATTTGTTTTTTTTTTAAAAAAAGTTGCATTTGCAAATGGTGATACTTTCACTCTAATTTGCAGATATGACCCCACATCTCATTATATTTTTTAAAGGCTATGTCTTTGTCAAAAATAAAACCTGCTTTAATCTTTGAAAGACAAAACAACCGAAGACCATACACTTGAAAGAAATCCTCATAATTATGTGACGAAAAATATTTTGATGTATTCCTCCTGGTACTCCTGTCAAATATGGACACAGAAGGAATGAATAAGATAGAACTTTTTCAGTAATGAAAGACTAACTAGGAATGCCTTCCCCAGGAAAGCAGATCTGGTGTGACATTCTCTTGGTAGCAAATGAAGAACTGTACATTTTCTTAGATTGTTTTACAATTTATTTTCATAAATTCACATTGTTGAAGGCTTCTGTTGTGTTATATGGATATAGATATTTGGCCCTTTCTCAAAATAAGGCAAAGGACCAAATATCTATATCCATATATCTGGTTATATATATCTATATCCATATATCTAACCTGTTGCTGGTTTTACCTTAACTTTATTCTATTATATGTTGGTTAGTTAAGTTGCTAATATAATGACTGATGGGGTAGTTCCATTTTTTTGACAAAACAACATTCCTCAGGGCCATAGATAAAGGTAAAGATTCCCTTCGCACAATGTGCTAGTTGTTCCTGATTTTAGAGGGTGATGTTCATCTTCGTTTGTAAGCCAAAGAGCCAGCGCTTTCTCCATGGTCATATGGCTGGCATGACTAAATGCTGAAGGCGCATGGAATGCTGCTACCTTCCCACCAAAGTGGTTCCTATTTTTCTACTTGCATTTTTACAAGCTTTCAAACTGGTAGGTTGGCAGAAGCTGGGACAAGTAACGGGAGCTCACTCCATTATGCAGTGCTAGGGATTTGAAACGCCAAACTGCCGACCTTTCTGATTGACAAGCTCAGTGTCTTAGCCACTGAGCCACCATGTCCCCTAAGGGTCATAGAAATTTCAAAAAGAGGGCACATTATATGCAGTGGAATTATTTCCTTATTTAGAAACAGAAATACAATAATGATGATATTATCCATTCAGTCAAGTTCAACTCTTGGCAATTGTATGGGCCAGATGTCTCCACATCTTTCAATCTTACACTATTATTCTGAATTTTTCTATGCTCTGGCTAGTGTCAACTTTAATGGTGAGAAATAAATATATGTATAATTTAATTTATCGATGGTGGTGCATTTAATTTTAAATATTGCAATAAATTAATCAGGAATCATATAATGTAGATAATATTCTTGGTACCGTCTTGTACAGAGATGCCACTATATAAACTGAGTCCATGTGTTTTGCAATATTGAAACTTTGTTCTGTACCAAATTCTAAGGTCATGTATTAATAATTCAATGTATTTCTTCAAAATAACCTTTCTGCAAATATATCTTGTTTATTGCAATATATAAATGATTTGTGTTTTTTCCTAGATGGCTTGACCCAGTGATGCTATTTTATTGTTGCATTGTTTGGTATTGAGATTCTCAATGTGTATCATTAAAAATTTCATTATATCTGATGCTGCCTTGTTGATTTTAGCACAATTGTTGGCCTCAATCTGGTGGCAACAAATACCAGTGTTCACAAGGAAATTCCAAATTTGAGAAAATTGTTTTAAACTGAACTTAAACTTTATGAACTAAACTATAAACCCACATACATAAAATCAATATCAAGATTCTAACCTGAATGTAGATGAACATATTTATATTATATTACAACCTGTCTTAGGAAATCAGTTATGTAGTAGTTAAGCAATAGCATAAGCATGACAAAGTATTGATAGGCATACACCATACTTCTTGGAGTGAAAAGCTGTAGGGCTGCAGGGGCAGTGATGGTACAAATTGGCCTAGGTGGGCCCAAGAGTTGGGTTGTTGTAGATTCTTTCTCTCTCTTTTTCTGCTTCGGAGAATGTTGTAATGTCTAAGCCTCTTTAAAACTTAAACTAAAAGCATTGTTAACAAGTACATGTAGCTAAGAGTATTGAGTTGAAGGGTCCCTAGTTTCCACTCGTAGGTGAAAATGTTGTCCTGTTTATTAACTATTAAGCCAAGTCCCAGATAAGAACAGATGATACTACAGCAGCATGCAGGATGGAGATTACAGTTGTCAATAATATAGAAAATAGTAGCCAAAAGTGTAGCCCACACAATACAAGATAGCTAAATAGGCAAGTACCTATTCTACAATTAACCAACAACTGCACTTTTCTAAGACCTTGGCACTAAAAAAATATGATGACTGCCAAAGTAGGTAATGAAACAACTGCAAGTATAAAACCAAGCTAAGGATAGTTTATGAGTGCACTGCAAAATAGCAGTATTATATGTATCAATTTCATGAATTCATAACTATGTTTATAGTTATACTTGTTATTTTATAATCACTCAACAAAATAAAATAAATAAAATAAAGTAAAATAAAATAAAATAAAATTCTGTGGAGCAGTTATTTATGGACAGTTATTTTTGTAGATCAGACATCATAGGTTGTTGACCAACCAGTAAAGAAATAGGGAGGATCTGTAACAAATTCTTGTTCTTTTTTAATAAAGAGTTCATTTCAAAGTTAAATCCCTAGTGACTCTATTTCATAGAAATATACAAATAGTCAATTTATCATCACTACATGGTTATTAGATTTTTGCCATGTTTTCAGCACCAAGATGGCTACTGTTTGTTTGTTTGTCTGTCTGTCTGTGTGTTTGTTCATTTGTTTCCATTATGTCAACCACTCTCCTTCTTGTCTCACATGCTTTTTCTTATTGAGATGACTGGCCTCTCAGCATTCATCATTATCCACTGATAGATTGGAGTTTATTAGGGTTAAATATATATGTCTCAAAAGAGCCTTTCTTGGGTGATATGAAATAGTTTCCTTCTGAGGGGCTTTATGAGGCTGAATGTTCTTCTCTTTCACATAGCAATCATTTAATGAGCTGGAGTTTGAACAAAACTCAGGAAGTAAAGATTTACTTGTTTCTGTATTGGGAGAATGTTATGTAAGGTTTCTTAATGACAATGGCAAAGTGGGTCTGCTGAATTATCTAGCTTTTATAAGAAGTGAGTTTTATTTGGCATCTTTAAAATTAGTTTCTGCACATACTTTTCAAGATAGAAAGCAGAAATACAAAATGTTCAAAAGTATTTTTAAGGCAGACAATCAGGTCAAAGAAGAATTAATACTTATTCTGTGCACTGTGAAAAAGAAAACCTTGGCAATGAGAGATTATTTGAACAGGGATAAAGTAGAAAATTCTATGCTAAAATAATGAAAAAAGCTTACACAAAGAACTGTGCAGCCACTGTTGCTAAAATATCATATTCGACTAATCAAATCATTACATGGATTCTAACAGGATTCAACAGAATCTTATTTTTTTTAATGTATAAATACTGTTATACTGAAGGAGAAATCCTTATGTATTCATTTCACTCAGTTTTCCTTTCACTTACACATTGCCCCATTCTGGATTGTGTTCATTAATCTGGAAGAGGACTACTTACCCTTTGGAATTTTCAGTTGTTTAGGGTCAAACTGTCATAATTCTCTGTAATAGTAATGCTGATTGTGTGTTTGAAGAGTGCTGGTAGATGAAGTCCACATATTTGGAGCAGTGGTGGGATTCAATTTCTTTGTGCTATCGGTTCTGTGGGCGTGGTTTGGTGGGCGTAGCAGGGGAAGGATACTGTAAGATCTCCATTCCCACCCCACTCCTGGGGGTGGGTTATTGCAAAATCCCCATTCCCTTCCCACCCCACTAATCTGCTTTCCAGCTCCGTTCCCCTGTGCAGGATAACAAAAGAAGACCCAGGTGGGACTCAGGAGGCAGAGAAAAGATGGGGACAGAGCCAGTCAGAGGTGGTATATGCTGGTTCTCCTAACTACTCAAGATTTCCACTACTGGTTTTCCAGAACTGTTCAGAACCTGCTGAATACCACCTCTGATTTGGAAGTTGCCAAGGCTTGGGAATACTAGAACCAAACTTAGTTACTCATGCAAATCCTGAAAAAGGTGGTGTGTCAGAAGAAGTGAAATGAATTTGCAGCAACATGATCAAAGCCCCATCCCCTCTAACACACCCATCTGTGCACCATGTATTTGCAGAACACATGGGGTTTCAATCAAGTGGCACAGCTACCAGCTTGCCTTTTTTAATGCTTCCCCCATAAGCACCATTATCATGAAGGAAAAGCTTCAATAGATGCAATACTGAAGGAGTAAAGAAGTAAAGCAATATTCAAAATCATAAAGGATCTACATCAGTTTAATCATAAGATATATTTCATTTTAGATAGATGTCTATATTTCCACTGTATATGGAGAAAGGTTTGGTGTAATGATTTGGGCATCAGGCTAGGAGCCTGATTGTGAGTTATAGTTTTTCCTGGACTACAAAATCAATGCAGTAACCCAGGACCAGTCAGCCTGAGGAAGAAGGCTAAAGCAAAATACTTCTGAAAAGCCTTGATGAAAAATAACTTCAGTCACCAGGAGTTCAAAAATAACTTGAAGTTGCAAGCAAACAATGAGCTAATTGAGTTTGAGAGGGCCCTGTGTGTAGTATGATATAAACCCTCACAATATTCCACATCATTCTATATCTTTCTCTAATTGAAGCATAGGAATTGATTTGGCAATGACAACTTGTCTTTTGTCTTTTTCTTTGAAGAAATGTTTTTTATTATATAAAGAAGTACAGAGTTTAATTATAGGGCAAAGCAATTTAAGTACATTGAATTAGGCCTAGATATATCGATTGAACTTTGTTCCTATCAAATCAATGGAAATTAAGCCATAACTACCTTGTTCCTTTAGTTTCAAAGGAACCAATGAGTTTCACATCCCAATAACATTGGATGGATCCAATGAACAGCAGTTATTGGAAAGAACGAAAGTATATTAAGTTAGTAATTTTGACATTGGGTATTTCAAATCCAACTATGTTCAATAACACAATGTTTACAGAACAGGAAGAATCAGTATAGGACATGCTTTAGCATAATGAGATAGTTAGAAAGTTATTATTTTGGGAATCAAATCAAACAAAATCAAGTAATTAAAGAACTGACAGCAAATATGTTAAGGCTTGTAATAGCTGTTTAAATTTTAGCTTAATAAATATTTTACAAGTAAAGATCCGATGCAATGTTGCATAATAATTATATATATGTTTCTGTATGTATGTCTAGACCTGTGCGCGTGCGCACACACATGCACACATTTCTCTGATTTCCAAAACAGATTACATCCCTTTTAGCAAAGGAGGATCTTTTACCATGATGTTGTAATTTTGAGTGAATGCTAACAAACAGTAACAATGTAAAATGTGTAACTGAAAAAAAATAATTTTCCATGAACCATGAGTGATTTGATACTCCTTGGCATCTTCCAAGTTTATCTTGCAGCACATCTTCAAAATCATTAGTATAATACAGATATGTTGTGGCCTGCCATCAGCTGACAAGGAGCTTGGGGAAGAATCTAGACCAGTCTTGGAGGCTGAGGAGGGCTTGGATGAGGGCTCTGCATCAGAGGCAGGGATAGAGCCAAGGCAGGCTGGCAGTCATCAGCTGCCTTCAGACTCAGAAAGCAGTGAAGTGGGGAGTGTCTGGAACCAGTTCCCAACCTGCACATGCACAGGGCTACCAGAAGACAAAAACAATTGAGAAAGCATGGTCTACTCAGGAGTAAAGCCATACCTGAGAGATGATTGGTCCCTCCCATAGGATATAAAAGAGGAGTAAACGGGATGTGACCTTTTGCAGGAAGCAATTAGTTCGGCTGGTCAATTCAAGCTTTGAAAAGTTCTGTTTGACTCTCTGTCAAGTTTGGCCTTGCCATGTGTTTGGCAATTAGTTTTCTGGCAGCATTCCAAGTGTGATAAGGTGGGTGTTTATAAACATTCCCCTGAAAGACTGTTTGTGAAACCTTGCAGGCTGTGATTGAATGGAATTCACAGCCGTGGGAATAAAACAGGTTTTGCTGGAATGAAGACTGTATTTTATGCTTTCTTAGGAAACCTAGGTCAGAACAAAATAGTCCTCACTTCGGAACCATTCATTTGAAGTTACAACAGTGCTGAAAAAAAGTGACTTAAAACTGGACCTTCTATTTACAACCGTACAACAGAACTTGGACACCTGGGACTAATACGTATTTACAGCATTCCTGGATAATGTGATTGCTGTCATGCCACACCATATAACTTTATATACTGTTTTGTCCTATCTAGTGGCCAGAGAGATAAATATGCCCCAAGTATATTGTTAAACTGATTTTCCCTGTTAGTGCAACTCAGCAGTCACCTACCATCAGTTCATGTAGCAACCCAGAATGAAGGAATAAAGAACTCAAGTTTCTAATTTTGTTTAAGTTTGTTGAGAAAATATGATTAGACATGCACCTCTCACTTTAAAAAGAAATGTTATCATAAAGCTAATCTTCCTTTTAAAGAAGAAAGGAAAATGATGTAGCACAGACATATAGAGCAAACTTCCAAAATGTGGTCCATACCAGTGGTGGTATTCTACCAGTTTGGCCCGGTTCTGCTGAGCCGGTAGCAGCGATGAACAGTGGAGACCGAACCAGTTCTCTCCAATGCTCTGCTGTTGGGCCCACCTTCCCACCTGGGCTCCCATACTTACCTTTATGTCCTGCTTTTGAAGTGCAGCTGCTTTGCGCGGCAAGCAGATTGCCATGTGGCAGCTGCTGAAGCAACAGGGAGAGTGCAGCATTGCAGGAGGTAAGTTGGAAAGCCTCTACACTAATGCAAAGTACGCATTTGGTATGCATGAGCACGCAAAGTGTGTGCGCGCACACAAAGTGCACCCACCAAGCCATGCCCACCAAACCAGTGGTAAAAAAAATTGAAACACATCACTGACCCATACAGTAAAAAACAAAAACAAAAAACACCATATTCTATGAGCTAAGCCTGGTTAATGTGTGCAGCAAATGCCATGCAAAATGAATCTTTTGCTTGCTATGTTAAAATGACAACCCACTTTTGAACTAAGCAGAAGATATGCTTAAGGAGAAATGTTTTTCATCTAATATGTACAAATTTAATTTGCCTAAACTGCTCATATATTTGCAAATTACATCATCAATTAGCATTTCTTCCCTGATGAATGAAGTTGCTATTGCAGGGAAAGGCACTTAAATCAAAGAAGTTGTCTGCTAGCATAAACTCAATTTAGTAGCTGTATACTTAAGGCTTGGGCACGTGAATGTAAAAGACACCTTCTCACACCTCTTCTACTTTCCTCAGTTGAAAAAGACTGAAGGATTTCTGAGAAGACACTCATAAATCCTTCAATCCTTTTAAACTGAGAAAACCTCACTCATAAACTTCACATAGTGCAGTTACCATTTGAGAGAAGACCATTTGGCCTTCTACTACTGTTCCAAAACTTGAATAAACAGACTGAAATTATGAAACCAATTATTTGGGACCAAGTCCCATTAGATCTGAATGAGCTTTACTCAGAGTAATGTATAAACATAGTAAAGCATCAACAGCAGTGGTGGGATTCAAATTTTTTTACTACAGGTTCTGTGGGCATGGCAGGGGAAGGATACTGTAAAATATCCAGTCAGAGGTGGAATTTGCTGGTTCTCCAAACTACTCAAAATTCCACTACTGGTTCTCCAGAACTGGTCAGAACCTGATGAATACCACGATCAACACAACTCTTTCTGTACAGGTAGCTTTACAGTCAACAAACAAAATCACCAGTTGTCTATTAATATTGACATTGCATTGTATGTATAATGATGAATTTGATTGTATTAATATTACTGAGCTCTCCAGATACTGTGTTCATTTTATAAAGTTGGTGGAAATAAAGATTAAGATAATGGTGCCCCCTTCCTATTCCACATTCAACTGGTTGATGGATCTTTCTTTCATTCTAATAAGGGGATTGCATCATCTATCATCTGGAATAGAGAGCCTAGTTTAGCAATGGACCTTTCTCCCCATTCTTCATTGTAATATTTTTCTCTGCTTCTCAACCTCAGCCATCTGAGATGACCATCACATTTTATTTAATGATAAGGCCAGCCCAGACATATCCCTCCTCTAATCTCAATATGTATGTATGCAATGTATTGTTGTTGTTAGTTGCAAAATCATGTCTGACTCATTGTGACCCCATGGACAATGTTCCTCAAGGCCTTCCTGTCCTCTACCATCCTCCAGAGTCCATTTAAACTCATGCCTACTTCTTCAGTGACCACCCAACCACCTCATTCTCTGTCATCCCCTTCTACTTTTGCCCTCAATCTTTTGCATGCATTTATATATGTCTACATATGTATGTAATCATGTATGTGTGCATGCATGTGCACACACACACACAGAGAGAGAGAGAGAGAGAGAACATGCTTTCCTGTTCTGCTAAAGAAAGGAAATACCAATATGTACTGTTTTAAATATATTATTAGTTCTACATCTGAAATGTGTCTAAGATTCCTTTCTAATCCCTTTCAAACATGTCAACCTGTGCATGAGTCTCTATGTATTTAATCAACCAATTCCAAAACAGTCATTATTCAGTCGAGAACACTGTGATAACAAGAAAGATACAGATTACACAAAACAGGGTGATCTTATCTGCATTGTGGGCTCCTTTGAGAGGGGAATTGAAGCAATCCAAATGCCAGATCAACTCCCAATGTTGATATTTTCCAAAAGAGAAAAGGTCTTAGGTGAGACACACAGGCAAAATGTAGACTGTGAGTGAAGTTTATTTAGTTTGTATATTAATTTTCTCAAGCATCCATACTTCTATCACTGCAGTTTGGGTAAATAATTTAAATAAAAAAGTGAAACCTGGAATATACATACTATATGAAGTGTGTGCATGTGTGCATCTCTCTCTCTCTCTCTCTCTCTCTCTCTCTCTCTCTCTCTCTCT
>BHFT01045542.1:0-23688 GCA_004320025.1 Laticauda laticaudata | reverse complement strand
TGGCCTGTTACTTGTGGGACTTCCTATCTCCCATAGCATCTGCCTAGCCAATTCAATCATGCAGAGTTGGTGCACTCTGGGTTCCTTCAATTAAACAATGTCATCTATTGGGATTCTAGAAGTGCAACTTCTTTGTGGCAGCACCTGCCCTCTGGAATAAATCCCACAACCCCACTAAGGTCCATATGGCCCTTCTCTCCAATTTGTTTAGAAGAACTGTGAAGACCTGGTTCTTTATCCAGACTTTGGGTGAAGGAAATTGATACTCCTTACTTCATCTCCATCCAGTCTATCATTCTTGTCATGTTTTCTCCCCCTTTTAATTGGTTTGTTCTAATGTCCTTATTTTAATAATGAGCCACCTCAGAGTTGTTGAGAGTCAGGCAATATGCAAGTTTAATAAACACAAACCCAGACACATACATACATACATCACAGATTCCTATTTCAAGATTCCAGGTGGTTTATAAGCTTAATGAAATCATATTAACATTTATCAATATGGAAATAATAAAACAAGAACACTAAAAATTAAAAAATGGATTCTGCTTGGAAAATGAATAACATTTTACTAATCATTGCAGGAGGGTTAAATATCACTTCACCATTATAAGTCAAAGTGGCAGAAGAATATTATAAATGAAATGCTTCTCACCTAGTATTCTTGGATCTCAAAAGGATAAAGATGTTATTAAACTGATTGATTAAAAGTAAATTTCAAAGATTTATCAACCACTCAATGAATCCTTCTGGAAACATACTTATAGATGTTTACAAATTCCAAATTTCAGTGTTAATTCTATAAAGCTCACTTTAATGATCTCCCCTTGGCATTGTTCAGTATTGTAATATTTAAGCCTACCAGTGCTTATGTCCCTGCAAATCAGATAAGAATGAAGACTTATGGTATGCTGCTTTGGGTTATGTTGCTTTGTATTACTTTGGGTTATGTTACTATTGTATTACTGTACAAATTTTATCTCAGTTCTCAGCTGTAATAAAAATCAATCATTCATGTATTCAGACAACTGGAGACACGTGAACAATAGAAAAGAGCTTTATTATGAAGCTTTTGCAAAAGGAAATTATGCTCATGGGCAGAAGACATGGTTCCCAGGAAGACTGGGGTTTATATGATTTCAAATATACAGTCTCTGCCCCTTCCTGGGTTCACAATCTATCCATCTCCCTATGCAACACCCCTGTTATCATTGTAGCTTAACTTAATCTGTTTATCGGTTTCCATTTCCAGTAATCTCCATCATTAACATAACCTGGACAGCATAACCTGCCAAATATATAACCTTTATATAAAACAATAGAGAATTCTTACATAATATTCCAGTAAATTATCTCAGGTTAATACAGAGGTTAAAAATGGTGTTACCATTGCTTTATATTTTCACAGTTATAATTCTACATATAAGATCAGCTATGGTTAATTCAGTCATTTGTAAAAAAGAAGCAAAAGTCCAGGCTACCCAGATGAATTTTTAATTTGTTTCACTCAATTTCAGCTCACTAGGATTCTAATAGTTATATCCAAAAATCATGCTTTTGGTCTAATCAGCAAATCAAAAATTATTTGATGACTAAACCTATGCTCCTAACAATGTTTGGTATATATATATGTAGGTAGGTAAATACAGTATGCATATTCATACATGTATATAAACACAAATTTTAGAGTGTTTTTTTTAATATACAAGGATACATTGCATTCTGAACCGGTACATGATTGATTTTAATTAGTTATATGAATTTCAGATTTTTTAAGCTTTATATGTATTAATGTGATAGTGATGTGATGGTGATAGATGATGTACTGCTTTAAGTTTTTGAATTATATATTTTGTATTCTGGTCTGGCTTAAAACCACAATTAAAATATTCAGTGCAAGTATATAAATTTGAATGTAATGTAAGTTTTAATGTAAGTGATAAACTTAATATGCTTACTAACCTATTCCACTAAGTATGCTTCTTCTTAATAAAAAGTAAAGCATTCTCTCAATCCAGGTGACTTCATATACGTGAATGTAGCTCTCTTAGCAATAGCGTAGAAAAGTTCTGCAACAGCATTGCCTTCAGTGGAATTATTTTTCAGTCCAGCCCAAAGTCCTTGCATTTTATTTTAATTTTTGGGTGATCCCTCATTGAACTAAGATACATAATTGGCCTCCCCTTCTAGTCTTCATGTTTGCTTAATTGGAAACAAACTTTAAGTAAATCCTTGAAGTTGTGTGAGCAGCAAATATTTTATTGTAATTATAGCAAGACGACAAAATAGTAAGGCTCTAGAAAGAGTTCAGAGAAGAGCAACAAAGATGATTAGAGGGTTGGAAGCTAAAACATATGATGAACAATTGCAGGGAACTACATGTGTCTAACAAAGAGAAGGACTAAGAGTGACATGATAACAGTGTCCAATATTTGAAAGACTGCCACAAAGAAGAGGTGGGTCAAACTATTTTCCGAAGCACCAGTATGACAAGAAACAGACGATGGAAACTAATTGAGGAGAGCAGCAACTTACAACTAAGAAGAAACTTGCTAACATTGAGAATAAGTAATCAATGGAATGGCTTACCTCCAAAAGTTATGAGTGCTCCATCACTGGAGGCAAGAGATTGGATAGTCATTTGTCCAGATTGTTAGTACATATGTAGGAATATTTTCTTCAAATTATTGAAGTTTAAAATGAGGAACATCAAAATGAAGAAAAACATCAAAATGAGGAAAACATTTATTTCAAATAAACCAGAAGGAAAGATAATTTAAAATCTCTCCAGCAGACCATTTTTTTCCAAGGTTTTCCCCTTCTGACTATACCGTTCAGCTGGAATTCTTAATCTTTCCACCAAAGACTTCTTCCTTCAGCCCACCTCTAGAGAGATAGAAATATTAAAGCTTTCTACCCAAAATTCAGAACCTCCTAATTTAACAAAGCATTGTGTCTGTCCTAAAGATACAACTGTGTTCCCATATAGTCAAGTGCAAATGCTGAGATATGTTAATGAGAAATTCTCTTAACCAAATACCCTAGACAAAAAAAAATGAGTTTATTTGGAAACTACATAGAATATTGCCCACCTTCTGATGTTTTGGGCCCTCGCTTTTGACCCCCCCACCTTTGTTTTCCTTCCTTCTTTTTTCTTCTTTTTCTTTATTCCTTTCCTTCTTTTCTTTATTCCCCTCTGAGTTTATTATCTGGGCCATCTTTGTACTTTTTATTTTCTGTTGTTCCCTTGTTTTTAAAAGGTTTTAATAATTTCTAAACCACCTAGAAACACTGGCAGTTGGGCAACCTATAAATTTAATAAATAATGTTATATAGGAGAAATCCTCCAAAGCAACAATCCTAATCAATAATTTCAAATAAAATCAGTACAGACTAGCTTAAGTAGTTACTTCTTTTAATCTCTGTTTCACTTTTAGCACATATCCTTTACATATGTTGATGGGAAAGAGTTCCTAGTCCTCCTTTCCTCTTTCTTTCTTTCTTTCTTTCTTTCTTTCTTTCTTTCTTTCCTTCCTTCTTTATTTCTTTCTTTTTCTCTCTCTCTCTCTCTCTTTCCTTCCTTCCTTTTCCCTTCCTTCCTTCCTCCTTCTCTTTCTTTTCCCTCACTACTTTCATCTGTACACTAGTCTTCACTCGATAGAAAGTGAACGATAAGTGAAATATTTCTCCCAAATATCCAGATACGATGTTCTGGATCTACCACAGTTCACAAATTACTTTGGACTAAAACTTCTAACAATCCTTGGTGAAACTTTCTCATTTTTTCCTCTTTATAAACAGAATTACATGGGACAGAAGATATTTTTAGAGAAACAAAAGCTGAAATTAAACCTGTTCAGTATGGAGTAAATTCATCAGATCAGTGGTGGGATTCATTTTTTTTTTACTACCAGTTCTATGGGCATGGCTTGGTGGGCATGGCAGGGGAAGGATACTGTAAAATCTCCAGTCAGAGATAGTATTTGCTGGTTCTCTGAACTACTAAAAATTTCCGCTACCAGTTCTCCAGAACTGGTTAGAACCTGATGAATACCAACTCTGCATCAGATATTTCAGACTGTTACATTTGTTTTACCCTCAAGAGTCTCAAATGGTCTCTGTCTGCTGGAAATCATTTTATAGTCAGACTTTTATAGAATATGTTGCCAAGCCAATGAAAGAAAGGATATTTCTTTGCCACTGAGTTTCCAGTGCAAGACAAGATTACAGTAGCCAAAGCATCTTGAAACACAATGTTCCTTATTAAGAGACAAAGATATAAAGAATCCAAAGGTCCAGACTTCAAGAAATTGACATAAAATTCTGAACTTAAGGAAAAATGTGACCATTAGTTCATTAACAAATACAATGAGAGGCATCTGAAGACTTGTAAATCAGGATGTCTCATGCAAGACCAAAAGACCATTGTAGAGAAAATATACTTTAAAGAAAGTACTATATATGAAATGAAGCCTGACTTTCCCTAATAAAAGCTGAGAATATGGTGCTGGAAATTATACATTTGAAGAATTATCATACCTGAAATCACAATCTGTGGGGAGGGGAATTATTGGAAAAAATGGTAGACTGTAATACTTGATCTCCAATCTATGACCTTCCATTATTCCTCCAGGCTCCCAATGGGAATTAATTGCTAGATCTTTCAACTATAAATACTAAAAAAAATAATATTGTCATTGCACAAAGACCGTTGGCAAGAGGGCAATCAATATGTCTTGTGATGAAATCAAGATTTTCTTCCCTATTTCTTCCTATATGTGGCATAGAGACCTTTCTGATCAAGTGAAAATGGGGACTCATAAACCATTCAGACTTGTTTGGGATATAGCAGTAATGAGAAGATACACTACCAAATGTGTTAAACATTATATCAATTATTCATTTGAATTTATTCCAGAAAGGTATTTTGTTTAAGAGAGGGGAAGGAAGAAGAAGAGACAGATACTGTAAATACATCTCAGTCAGCAAGTCAAGTAAGAGAAGACCAGTATTTTAAGAAGTATATGATAACCACACTATAAAACTGTAGTTGGAAGCCATTATCCAATTAATGAACTTAACTCAAAATCCAATGAAAGCATCAAAAATATAGTGGACATTAAATAATTACAATTACAACTGAGTACAAAGAGTCACCAATAAAGAAAATTCTGACACCAAAATATATGCTTCACTTATTATTAAAAGAATATTACTTGAGGCAAATTCCAGTAGGATTGTTTAGTTATCATAGTACAGCAAGGGGAAAAATGTGTTTGCTTGGATGAAAACTGAAAATAAGCTACTCTGCTAAATTAGAAACCATTATTCTTTATAATGATACTGCAGTGCTCAAATCTTGAAAAATACTAAGACATTTGCTTATAAGTTCAAGTTCAGTACCAGTTGTATTGGGTGGCTATTCTTTCAAGCCATTGGTAATTCTGAAGTGTCCAGCTTTTCCTTGTTTGCTTCCTCTAGTTATATAGGATTTAAAGTTTTCAGAATTCCCTTTAACATCACCTCTACTTGTGGGGAGTCCTCGGAATTCTTCCCAGGAAGGATATTGGTTTGGAAAAGCCTGGTGTAATAGTGTAGGAGCTACAGATAATATTGACTATTTTTCTATAAAACTCAAGATAAAAATTGTACTTACAAATCCCTGGGTCCAAAATCTAATTGTTCTAAACCATTTAAGCAGACAGATGCCTGAAAGGATGAATATGAGGTAGCCCAGGGATGTGCCGACTCCAAACATATTTGTTTTTGTTCTTGTTTTTCACAACAGTACTAAGATTCACCAGCTGAAATTCAAATTTATGGTCTCACTGGGCTTTGTTAACACTAAAAGAATTATTAAAGAATGAATCTAGGGCATCAATTTAGTAAAAGATTTAAGCTTGTCCCTAGTTACTCTCTCATATCAGAAACTTTTTCTGCAGTATCAAAAATGATTCCCAAGAGTCTGTGCAAAACTTCCAATGCCTAGAAGTTTAAGGGTTGAAGTCAAGCAAGCCTGTCCCTCACACAAGCAACACGGCCATATTGCTTCATGTTGTCTCACTTCTAAGGTTTCTTCTAGCAATTACAATCATCAGAGCCTGTGCATAAACACTATACCCTCACAGAAGATCATTGTGAGACATCCAGGACCAGAAGGGTTGGAAGAGACTTCTGCACACATGCAATATAAGGACAGAAGCATTTTTAAGCTACATTATACGTGATAATAGTCAAAAGGCTAAAATGCAATTATAATCTCAATTTGAGTCTACAAAACTTAAAAGCTTCACTGACATAAAGCAGTTGCTTTTGTGGAATGAAGAATGTCAGTTCAGTGAATCCAAATCACCATGCACAATCACTGTCAACAAAACTATCTGAAGCCATCTTGGGCTGCTTCACAGTTGCCACACACTATGGGGAGGGGAAGGATGAGGGGGAAATATCTAGACCATCTCTTAGACAAAATAAAGGACTCTCCTGTGGGAACCAAGGTCATCCCAACAGGTGGCAGTAGGAAGAGGAACAGAAGTGATCGAGGGAGCTTGCCACCTGCTTTGATTGGACAATGTGACCTGTGACACCTGGGAAGGAAAATTTTGCTCTTTTAATTACATGGAAAACGTTTAGAGGTGGTTTTCACTAGTTGTGCTGATATGATGTATTCGGTGGTAAGAACCAGTTTGCTAATTGTGCTCTTTGCATATGCATGCGCATACACAGCTTTCAAAATTACTTATCTTTGATGTTACTTTGGGGAAGTAACACAGCTGAGGTGCAGCAATCCACTCTCAGTATAGGTAAGTACAGCACAAGGGCAGGTGGACAAGCCCAAATGATTATCAAAATGAACTGGTTCAGAGCCAGCTGATCATGGGAGCTAAGGGTTCACCCAAACCAGTCTGAACCATGAGAATCCCACCCATGAATGTATCCAATAAACATATTCTCTGTGGAACATTCCTGCCTTGGAATTCTGATTTCTTTGGATGCATTACTCAGAATGCTGACAATCACATAACAGAAAAATATATTTTTGTTTCCACCTAGCTTTTGTCATTGCAGCAATCTACTTTGATGGTGAAGGGAGGTGACCCTACTGCTAAGCACTTGATAAAGTGACATTCTTAGCCATCACAAAATTATTCAGTGATTTATCATTGTGTCTAATCTGACTTTGGACTCCTGCTCTAGGCAACAAACATGCATGCACAGCTAAGTTATGGAAAGCCCAGGATATTTAAGGCCCGGTCTCACAGGCCGATGGATGCAAAATGTATGCATAAAGGACACAGCGGACAAGCAAAATTTCGGGGGTGGCTCCATCCATTGTTCATCCGCTCAAAAAAGGTGGTGAAAATTTGCATAAACAGAACAGAAAAGAACGGATGTGTGGGTAGTATGTAGCAGGGATGTTAAATGGATGTTCATAGGAAGCCTAGCAAGATGAAAGCGGATGGAAGGCAGATGACACCTCCGAAGGGGTTCCAGGGAGAATTTCAAGAGTGGACGCATAGCGGAAGGGGTGGATGCATGGTGGATGAAGCGGATGCATCACGGACGCCTATAGGATAACAAAAGGGGATGCCACCACGGATGTATATTGGATGCCAAAGCGTTCACTGCACATGCAGGAGTATGAATTGGTGGCAGCTCCGGGGATATAAAAGGATGCAGCACGCATTGCAGTCAGCATACAGGGGAAAGACGTGCTGCCACATACATCTTGCAGGAACACCATGGTTCATCAATCAGGCAAGAAGAGGAAGCCTGTGTCTACTCGTTCAAGCCCTGGCAAGGTGAAGAAGGGGCCAGAACCAGCATCCCACCCCCTGGCACTGACTCTGAAGCTCTGCCTGCTGCTGCTGTGGTGGACCAGCCCCAAACCCCTCAAGCCCCTCAAAGCCCTGCTGCTGAAGGCCCTGCTGCTGAAGCCTCTGAAGGCCCTACTGAAAGCCCCTGCCAGAGGGAGGAAGAGGCAAGGAAGGAAGGGAGAGAGGAAACAGTTACACCGTTTCCGATGAGCATGAGGATGAGGTGCTGGAATGGCTGAGGAGAATGAGTACCTCTGGAGAAAGGGCCACAGACTGTATAGGGACACAAGAAGAAGAGAGCAGCCTGGATAGAAAAGGCAGAGAGCCTGGGGTACCACTGCAGAAGTACTCCTAGGATGGTGGAGCACATGCACACCTGGTGTATGCAAGCTACACCTCAAGAAAATCTGGGTAGGCCGCTGTCAAGACTCTCACTTGACCGGTTAGATGTACGTCATGGCACATGCACAGTTTCCTGCAGGGTGTGAACTCCGCCACCGAGGGAGCAGCCCCTTCTGAGGACCCTCACCCTCAGACAGCCAACAGACAGCCACTCCTCTTCCAGCCAGGCGAGCCAGCTACCCTGGTCCAGGGCAGGTGTCTCTTCAGAGGGCCCCCACAGCAGGACCCCGACGCTGCACTCCCCATGGCCTGGCACTTTGGGGATCCAGCTGGAGGAATGATGCCCTGCTGTCACAAATGGAGGAAGAAAGCCGCAGCACCAGAGGCCAACCTACCCCCAACCCCCACCCGCTCCAGAGGATGCCGGCAGCAGAGATAGACTGGAGGCCAGGGACACAGTTTGTGCTGTTGCGATTCAGGGACACAATGAAGAACCAGACATCCTCGCAGAACATCGGCGGAAACCATCCTCACTTTTTGGCCAACCTAGAAAACCTCCAGGCGTTCAGGATTGGGAGATCAGCAAACGCACTCAGCCGTTGCCAAGGCTCCTACAGTCCAATCTGGTCCTGTTCCCCAGGACACTACGGAGAGATCCATACATTCACACACTCCCATCAACTTACTGAACGCTTCCCAACCCATGCAGTCCCCCGGCCAACCCTGCCCTGATGGCCCCGCCACCGTTTCGACCAGCCACCAGAGTTGCATGCGAAGCCGACGATATTACTCAGGAGTCCACCTTCTGACACGGCCCACAGGCACTTCCCAAACTGCCCCTCTCAGCAGCCGGAAGAATATACTGGCTACCTCCCTCCGAAGCCCCGAGGGCCTGAAAGTCACACGCCACCCTCCTTGACGGCTTCGAACAGCCCCTCAACCGGTGTTACGGGCCTATCCTTACCGAGTTGGACCGTAAATGAGGGAACTCGGGAGATTCCCGACAGAACGGCCAAGAAGGCAGAATATTCCCCATAACGGGTATCCACCACAAAGGCCTCCAAGGACCCACCGAGTTCTCATCGCACACCCCAGATGCACACTTCTCACCCAGCTGCCGACCCATAATCCTTCCTCCACCCCAAGCCTAGCCCGTCAATGGACATCCTGTGCTAATCATGGGATTTTATATGGCGGACGACCTACATCTCAAGTTCTGTATGAAGGGCCTTCTCAACCTACACAGGGATCATGAGTCAGGACTCTCGAGAGTAATTCGCTTCCTGAACACACCACCACCTTGTATTTTTGTACCCTTGAGGCCAAGCACCCCACTGTGATGGTGCCTCAGACCAGCACTCAGCCACAGCCACCCTCCAGTCCCTAGCCCGGCTGCGGCCTTAACAGCTGAGACCATGACATGACTCACGGAGCTTGACCTCTGAAACTGAAGGTTGTCTAGAGGTATATGAGGTGTTTGTACTAATTAAGGTCTTATGCCTTGACTCAGCACTACTTGTTGTTCAATTGGTCAGACTTATTTTATAATAGTTTCTAAATCTTACCCAAGAATAATTTTTAAATAAAGGATTTTATCCTGTTGAGGGCTTTAAACCACACTTAGGTTACTTGGTTCATTTTTCCCTCCTCCCTTTAATAAGATTTCTGTGTTGCGATGAATAATATGAAAATAAATGGTCTTTTAGGGCCTTGCATCGCTTTGTGGGATAGATAAGGATAGTATGTATGGGCATAGAAAATCAAACTCCCACTCCAGTTGCAACCATTTGTGGGACTGTATGGGGTTCCACCATTCACTAGAGCGGACCAGATGATTTCATTCCCCTTTTTATAGAAAATATCGTGGTTGTCCGCTATGGGGCCTTCTACATACTCTAGACTAAACAATTCATGACCGCTGCACTGCAAGACCAATCCCTAATATACGAGATACATCCCGATACGACGGTTTTGCCAATATTTAGGCTACTTTTATCAATATACGAGATGGCATCCCACCGCTTACATCCTTCTCAATCATTTCCGGATGTGCTGGT
Organism: Laticauda laticaudata; assembly: GCA_004320025.1. Lineage (NCBI taxonomy): Eukaryota > Metazoa > Chordata > Lepidosauria > Squamata > Elapidae > Laticauda > Laticauda laticaudata. Next base: position 13,472 of record BHFT01045542.1, on the reverse strand, counting down.
AACTAACGCTGTGTAGACATTTCCATGTTACCTTTTGTTTCCTCCCCCCCTCTTTCAATGTTGTCCGAGCGCTCAAAGCCCAGCGGATGATGAGTTGTAGGAGGATGGGCCAGAGGAGTTGCAGGAGGATACAGCCGGACATATTTAGATGGATGATAACTGGACATAGAACGTTAGAACGTTTGTTGCCCGTATATGTTGCAGATGTACATCGTACGCAGCAGAAAGTTCATCCGTTCACAAAGTTTTGTGCAGGTCAAAACTTCTTGCACGGATGAAATTGCAGTGGATGAATGCTCGATGGATAGAGCGTATGAAACACTATGCAGTGAGTACACAATGGATGCATAGCATTTTCCAATGAATGGCAAGCTTTTTTTAACGTTTTACATCCTCTTTGCATCCATAAGTGCAGTGGGACCGGGCCTTTTAAGTTGTGCATTTTGAAGAGTTTGAGCCTGTGTCAACATACATAGCTAGCTATAATTTATGAAACCTATCCAGGCTAGACAAGGCAATGACCTCTATCCCTTCATCAGTTGTGAGAGCAGCACAAGTGCTAAAATGAAAATAGCAATGAAGGATGCCAAACAATTTATCTCTTTCAAAAGCCAGAACTATCAATCATTTTATCTTCTTTTCTACTGAGATACCTTTTCTTCTCTGTATAAAATATTCCTTTCCAAAGCTCACCAATTTCATTACTCAAGTAGCTTCTTTCCATTAGAATCAGTCACAGCACATCTAGGATTGGATGCCATGAAAGCAAAATTGTGATTAGAAGTGGATTAAGATATGAGAAATGCTAACAGATTATAGGCACTCGTTTGAAGTTAATTATATTAATATTAAATTAATAATTGCCAAGACAGGGTTTTTTTAAAAAAAGTGGAATGATAAAAGGCTGTGATTGGTGTTCACAAGATGTGTCTTTCAAGTCGTTTTTCTTGTATGTGCATATTACAGCAGAAGAGTAAATCATCTGGATGAATTAATTAGAGTCTCAGGCCTAATTTTCATCCAAACATATTGTACAGTGTATAAGTCCAAGTTGTTCTGTTTTGTCTGCTGTTTCTTTGAATGAACTTTTGGAAAAGATAACAGAGTCCTGAGGATAGAACAGAATGCTTCTATATCAGAAATAAAAAGCCTCAGGTTCTTTGTTTGCTTTGATCTAAGAAACTCTGAATACATTGTTGAATTCAGTGAAATCTGATCCATCACTAATTGCTTTCAGTAAAATGCAACTCACTAGTTGGAACTGCTTCAAGACTACTCAGCATTCAATATATCTGGAAGATTAAAAAAAAACTATAGCTAGTCTAAGAAATGTAATAATGAGGTATAATAAGGGATAGAAATATATACTTTTTTTTCTCTTTTGTTTTTAACTAATAGAAAATTCCATTATTTTGTTGTTGTGGCACTCATGCTTTAGATTTAGATTAAGTGAAAGAACTATTTTTCTTTTAAACATATTTATTTCCAAACATCTCTATTTCATCTTCACTTATCAGCGACAAGGCTAGAACTGAGAAAGCAGCATTGTTCTCATAATAAAATTCTTAGGAATCAATCAAAAAAGGTAACATACTGGTCATGACAGCATGATTGAAGTGCTACTCTTTTTATACATAAGTGAAAAGGGGAAGGGTTTTGATGGGGTAGAGGCTGTGATCACCATTTTGCCTTTCTTAAGCTCCTTCATAGGTAATGTTAGAGATGCAAGATTGCACTTTTATTTTTATTTATTTTTTTCTAATATCCACTAGAAAGCATACATTTTCATCTCTGATAGTCATGTTCATAAAACACTGACTGAATAAGAAGAAACTTTTTATAAAAAGAAATAAAGTATATCTGTTTTTATGCTTAGTAAGATCATAAAACGTGTTTTACCCAATGACATGAAATATTAACAGTGTTATGCAATCAGTCTATTCTTCCATAAAATATACTACACAAAGATTATGAGCAATATTTTTGATGCAACCATAGATTTTATTGTGAGTGGATATGCAGTAATATCATATAAACACCGGTAGATTAAATATAATTCCACACAGCATTAATTGGTCAAAAACCAAAGTAAATTCTAGATGGAAGCAATTACTCACATGGTTATAACTGATAGCTCAGAAAGAGTAAGTATCCACAATAATGACCAGTAGACAAGAAATTTAGTGTATGTATTACAATCCAGAGAAAGATGTGATTTTATTCCATATATTAAAATCATTCTAAACTCTTGTGATCACCTTGCTATTTTATTAAACAGTCTAGGTTCATCGAATCATAATTTAAAAGGGGCCATAAAAAGCATCTGGTACAAACTCTTTTTCACTACAAGTACCAAAGAGTTCAACTATTTTAAAAAATGATTATGTCTTCATTAAAAACAAAGAATGTCCTCAGGACACCTCTTTCTCCTTATATTAATATCTTTAATCCCCAAAGATGTGTTCATTATAGATGATATTAAAATTAAAGAAGGCTGAAATTTTAGCAGGACCTTTCAACATAATTAACTAAAAGAAGAAGAAAAGTTTACTCTGGATCTGCTCAATGTCCAAATTTGAAACAGACCCTATGTACCAAACAAATATAAGGAACACAGTCCAAGACAATAACATGTGTTGTATATTCTTTTAGTACATGTTAATCAAAATATTTAAGTACACACTTCTGACCATTGCGAGTCAACTGATATTAAACACACCAAAAATGCATAATGGCTAACTTTTCATTTGTTTCTTCAATAATTCTAGCTGTCAAAGCCCAGTTCTCTGACATGTATCCACCTTTTTAAAAAAATGGTATAGTGAGACAGTTTTGTATAGTGCTGGAAGAGAAATAGGATTTCTAGTTCTCCCTTTAGCATGAAAACCAGTGTGATAACCTTTAGCCAATCCCTTTCTCTGAGCCAAACTTATCTCACAGGGTTGCTATTGTGGGTAAGATAGGATACAGCAGCCTTCTGTTGACTACATTGAGTAGTACTAAATAAATTGATAAATAAATTGAAATAAATCAATCAGTAGACAAATTCTGGGATGTGGCTAGGTAATCATTTTAGTCACAATTTCCACTGCAGTTTAGGAATTGGGCAGAATATGCTAACATGTACACACAGGGAGAGAAACTACCAACAGACTATTACAACCACATGACATCACCATAGCACACAGCCAATGAAAGTCCTAAGTCAGGGGTGTCAAATTCACATCGCCATTGCGGTGTTACATGATGTATTGGGACTTTTTTCCTCTTCACTAAACTGGGCATGGGCATGGGCATGGCCAGTGCATGATGCTAACAGGCCAGGAGTTTGACAGCCCTGCCCTAGATCTAGCAGCCTCAGAAGAAGAAGAAAAAAAAATAGGAGTCACCAATAATTTTAATAACCACTATGTAGGACAATAATAAAGAAGAATAGTAAACCACAGCCATGAACACCAACTAGCAGTCAGAAAACATGATGGGGAGACTTCCGGTTTGTAAGGCTTCAGCGGTGGCAGGAATCCACAATTGTGCGCAGTTTCTGCTGCACTTGCCACTGGAGTGCCCTCAATCCAGCTGGATGTGGGGGCTATAGTTACCCCATAGAGGTAACTGAAGATAGGGGAGATCCAGCAGGGGTCCGGGGGAATTGCAACCCCCCTCCTCAGCTGACAACTCCCTTTTCTGAAAGTGGTGGAGCGGCAGTCAGCAATGGCCGCCACAAAGAAGTTTTCATCTGGATAAGAATGTGCAGGAGGAAGCTGAGAAAGTGAAAGTTTTTGGCTAATAATAATAACATTTAATTACCCTGGAATTTAAGCTTCCATTTAAAGATACATCGTTCCCGACAAAGACGGAAAAAGCCAGTGAAATGAAAGCTGAAAAAGGGAAAGTTTGTCTTTTTCTCACTCTCCTTCCTTACGGTGATAGCCCAAATGAATGGAGAAATTTGAGAAAAACCCATTATTGCATCAGCCAGGTAATCTATGGCAAACTAAAGCCAGGGGACAATAATGATTCTGAACATCAGGGGAAAAAAAAAAAGAAGAACTCTTTTTCTTTAAGTGGGAAGGGAGAGAAAAGAATAAATATTTTAAAAGGGTGGGGGGGGGTTTTGTTGAGGAGACTGCTTGGAATTTATGAAGGAACAGAGCTTAATACTGTAAACAAGACTTCTAAAAGATTATATTTTAATTGGAGCCTTTGCTAACTTGAACTATAACTCCAGTAAGAGAAAGTATAAAAAGGAAGAAAGTGCTAAATGAAACTGTCAGGCGGCTGCTCCATTCAAAATTAAAGAAAAGAAATACTTAGACTCTTCAAGTAGAGAAAAGATATCTTTTACTGAAGATGAAGTGGTAGAAAAACCATAGAATTCTGAATCTGCAAAAATTATGCGCGTGAATCACATATACAAAGTGATGGAAATGTCCCACCCAAATAGTTCAGATGCAATTCTTCTAATTAGAAGTTGTGAATATGATTCATGTTGGGCATCTTCAGGTTGGTGATGAGGCTTCTGTCCATTGACGCCTTGGCATATTTGATAACGAGGTTGCAGTTGCGCAAAAAAAGAAAGCTAAGCCGAGAAATTAGAAACCCTAACTCTGATGCATGCTACCCCCTCCTCATTTTACACAACAAAAAAAATGCTAACACCTTCCAGCCTCACTTCCCATGATTCATCCCGTCCTCTCCCCCCCCCCCCAGTTACTTATTGCGCAGCCAAAAGATGCAAAGCGCATAGTAGAGATCTTGTAAGGCTGACAGAAACAGTCTGTGCTTATATTTGGATGCTTGGTTGACTTTTGGACTTTTGGAAATCATTATTTGAAAGACTAAAAACATTTGGGTTGCACAAAAAAAAACTTTTTACATAATTGGCCACTACTTTTGATTGAACGAAAATGAATTAAAAAAGCTAAAGATAGAGGGAACAAGAAGGAAGGGCTCTTCTGGATCTGCTTTTACCATTTTTAGAAATGGCGATTTCTACCTTACTAGAAACTATAAGAACAAGAAGAACTTGGGATGAAGAAGAAGCCATCTTTAATGAACAAACAACTTTAGCTGCGAGAAGGAAAAGGGAACAGAGGGCGAAAGAGAAATGGAGAATTTAAGATTTTAAAAAAACAACCAAAAAAGCGGAAAAATAAAGGTGAAAAATCGATACAAATGTCAGAAAGCAACAGAAAAGAGAATACATATAAGGTGGAGATTAAGAAGTGGAGATTTTAAGAGACAAGGGGGTAAAAGCGCAGCGATTGGAGAAGAAAGGAAAGGAAAAAAGGAAAGAGAAGTTACAAAGGTTTAAAACAAGGTGCAAGAAAGAAGATTTTATTTAGAGATAGCGGGTAAAAATATGATTAAAAAAGAGATTCTGCAAAAGTATTTATATTTGAAATAATGTTTAGAAAACTGGATTTAAATAATAGAGCTTAATTGCTATGGATTATGTTTTAATTATATCATAAACTTATTATTCTTTCTTATTTTATAATATAGTACGTTGCTCAGAATGTACTAAGCAGAATCAGAATTGAAAAGTAAATTTAGGGGAAAGATTTAAAGGCATCATACTTCAATCAGTAATTACAGGAGAAATTTTGTGTAATGAGAAAAAGATAATTAGAAAAATTGAAATAGAAACAGACAAAAGATATACGCATAATGATTTAAATTAAGATGAAATAAATAAAATAGAATTAGGAGAATGAAAAGAGGGGAGAAACTATATAGAAAATGTAGAATGGTAATAAGATATGAAATGGATAAAAAGTGAGCATGAATTTGAATTTTATGTCTGTATAAAAAGATGTAACCTTGGGACTAAGCGGCTTTCCAAAAAGAAGTTTTATGTTTTTATGTTTTGTGTTTTTGTTGTGTATGTTTCTTTATTGAAAACAATAAAAAAATTATATATAAAAAAAGAAAATATGATGGGAACTCCTTAATTTCACAACACATATGGACAGATTTTAACCATAGTTTCAACTGGGGAAAATATCACGTATCCTAGACTTAAACCAATTCAAAACCAATATGAGAATTCCTGAGGTCTGGCATTCTGAGAAATAGACCATCAACAGGTACATAGGTTACATAACATTTGCATACCACTCAAAAGAGACAATCAAAAAGCCAAAAAGCGAAACAAAAAGACCAGCAAAACACCTCCCCAGCAGCAAATCACATCCAGATGAGCAGAGATTAACACCAAGATTAACATTAGACTAACAATCAAGAAATAAGCAATACCTCAATAGCCTAATCAAGGAAACTCCAAGAATATTGCCACTTCCAGAACAAGCCACGAGTATACATAAGCTCCCTTCCAGGTCTGATGATGTTACCTGAATGAAATATCTGTTAAAAAAAAGAAAAACAGCCAAGCTCAAAGAGAAGCAAGGACCCTGCAGACATATTATATTTACATGCTTTTACATAGACCTATTTAGATTTCCATGTTCACACATCTCCTCACCCCTTTGTCTGTCAATGTCCATCTGAGCAGTCACAATCAGAGGTATGGAAAGAAAACAGAGAATCTCCTTTCTGTCAGTGTATTAGTGGGTAAAATAGGAATATAGTATATGTTTGCCAGCTGATCAGTCAAAGACACATTCAGGATAAATAGATGGTATTAATTTGTGGCTTGGCAGCTGAGTTTTCACACTGAGACCACATAATGCCTCAGTCTTCAGGGTGCTGACTTGTGCCTACCCATGAACCACAACAGAAATCCAAATTCTGCTAAGCCATTCAGAACTCTCTGTTTTTATTGACAGCAGGTTCTGTGCTTTGTTTCCAGGGATGTTTACACTATTGTTGTTTTCATCAGCCTCACAGTCTGAAAAGCAGACATCAGATGTAAAACAAAGCTGTGGTTTTGAAAAATGTAGGATCATTCATCACTGTCTAAAATTTTACATCTAGTTTTCCAAGAAAACTACCAACAAATCTTACATGTAGGCTCTTTACACACACACACACACACACACACACACACACACTTTTAATTCATATCTATAATTGAACCTTCTCACACAGTCTAATAAGTGAACATATGAAGAAGAAATGGGATTTTGCTGCTATCTCTATTCTTAGGTACCTTCCTTGGATCTTTGAGATCAATTCAACTCTCATCAGCTCAAGGTTGACTCAGCCTTCCATCCTTCCGAGATGGGTAAAATGAGGAGCCAGATAGTTGGGGGAAATAGGCTGACTCTGTAAAATTGCTTAGAGAGGGCTATAAAGCACTGTGAAGTATTACATAAGTCTAAGTGCTATTGGTATTCACTGAATCCTTGAACTTCACTCTCTTGAAAATTCTTTACTTCCACCATTTTAATATCTTTTAAGTTTTCTTTTTATCCTTCTCCGATAGTGCGATTAAGACTCTTGGATAGAGCATCTCCAATCATTTGTTGAATACACTTTCACAGACCTTACAGATTGCAATTCATATCCAATGTTTGTACATAGAAAGAACATTTACATGGATCAATTGAACATTGGTATGCTATATACTAAAACAAAGTACCTAGTGTCTGGAGGCCAAACTATGGCAGTGTAGTCATTCCATTTCCGGATCATCACCCTCTGTAGCAGGAGGATAATATGAGGAAGGCTGTAGCCTATGTGAACAGCTTTTGAAGCTGAGGGATGTCGGATATGTCTGCTCCTTCTAAAACAAAAGACTTTGGTGAAGATTTCAAGTGTACTGCAAATATTGAGATATGTGTGAAATAGGGTTTTCCAAAACATTACAAAGCAACAATGTAACCACAATAGGAACAAAATGAGGATTGCAACCATCATACATTAAGCAAGGCCTTGGGAGGATGAATTGGAAGAATTTTGTGTGTCAATCATGGCTGTTGCGAACAATTATAGTATTGTATGTAGTGTTTGAAGACCAGCACGTATTAAATAGAATTTGAGACTTGAAAAATAACTGTCAATTTTAAAACTGTAGCTTAGACAGTAGTGCAAATATTCATTAATCTTTTTGCAGATAGTAGGTGGGCCTGACTGGCAAATGAAAGGCAGATAAATTGAAGCTGCATCTCTTTTGACACTCACATTTCCAGTGTCAGATGAGCTGAACAAAATAAGTGTCTAATATGGAAACATTTTTACTTAAACTGTGGTATTTGATGCCTGGTTTTTGTTTTTGTTTTTTTTAGCAACCAGGACTGAATATTCAGAACCAAATGAGTGTTTGGTAAATTATCCATTCCATAAATTTGACTCTGCATGAACTATATGGATATTGAAAGAACATTTTGCTGCAGACAATGATAATCTTTCACAGTTGAAGATATATCTGCTAAAGTGGTTTAAATTGCCTACCCATGGTCAGTCAGATGGCCCATCTGTATGAAACTACTTACCCAAAACTGCATTTCTAATAGGAAAAGGTTGATACCTGTAATGATTGTGGGATGTCAAGATGTTACACCATGCAGACCCATTGATTGTTGTCAGATTATCCACTTCAGTGATAGAAATGATGGATGGCATATATAATTGGCATTGGCCAAAGAAACTTTATTGGTAAAGGTTGCTTGATAATATTTGGCTGATTATATTACTTTCAGTATCAGGAGTGCAAGAACAAATGAAGAGAGATTTTAAAAAGCAGCTAGGCACTGTATTTTCCACTTAATTTATACTTTTGATTAACTTCCATTCAAAAGTTGTTGTCTACTGTAATTTTTAACTACCTTACATAACTTAGTTCTGTATCCAGTCTTTCATTAGCAAAAGCATCGGTTCTTCTAAAGCATTTCTTCATCTCACTGTTCCATATGGGTAGCTGTAATCTGCTAAGGATCATAATTTTTTTAATTTTTTTGTTTGTCAAGCATGTATTAGATAACAGATATAAGTATAAACATGATTATTAATACATGAAATGGATAAAAATAAAAGAGAATATTAGGACAGGGACAGTAGGCACATTGGTGAGCATATGCATGCCCCCTCCAGGCCTCTTAGGAAGGGGGTGAGGTCAATAGTAGACAGTCTAAGGTTAAAGTTTTTGGGGTTTGGGGAAGAAACCACAGAGTCTGTTAGAGTATTCCAAACATTGACCACTCTGTTGCTGAAGTCGTATTTCCTGCAACTGAGTTCAGTGCGGGTTACCTTGAGTTTGAATCTATTGTGTACTCGTGTATTGTCATGGCTGAAGTTGAAATATCAAGGCATTTCTTCATTAAAAGAAAGAAGTATTAATTTAGTTACATGGTTATATATCTTCTCATCCTTGAGGATGCTTGCATTTTTAACTTTAAAAATAGAAGAAGTTTCTTGGACTGCAAAAGTAAAAAGAGAAAGAAATGGTATGACAGAATAAGGGCAACTTTATCACCCAGCTATGTCAGAGCATACACTGAATTTCTGCAAAGATAAGATTAAGCTGATTGTATAGTATCATGGTATGCAAATTGGCATGATGAATACTGAGGAATCATTCTCCTGTTCATCTCTTTCAGATAAAGAAAAATAATTAAGCCCAATTGGAGTTTTACTATTATTTATATCTCCAATGTCATCCAATCAATTTAAGGTGGGCATATGGGAGTTATTTATATCATAAAAAAAATCATACCTTGAAGGAGAAGTGAACTTTCCAACAAAGGCAGTGATCGTTGGCATATTGAAATCACATTATTTAAGTTGAAATTACATTATTGAACATTTATACTATGCTTTTGGAGGACCAGATGCCATCTATTATCTGACAATGGTACATCCTATCAGGTCTTCTCTTGCCATGACAGTTCCTTTGGTTGGTCTTTTTCTCTCATGTGTGTTGTTACCTCATTCAACAGCTCATCTTCAGGTGCTATCTTACTAAGGTACTGCTGGATGCTCTGGATTTCATCCAGGACAGAATCTTTAACACTCACCAGAACCCACCAAGAGATGGTTTTCCCAATTGCAGTGTAAAAATTGGGCCATAAGGAAGGTTGAGCACCAAAGAATTGAGGCCTTTGAACTATGGTGCTCGACAAGACTCCTGAGAGTCCCTTGGACTGCAAGGCGATCAAACCAGTCAGTCCTAGAGGAGATCAACCCTGACTGCTCTTTAGAAGGCCAGATGCTGAAGATGAAACTCAAATACTTTGGCGACCTAACGAGAAGGAAGGACTCACTGGAGAAGAGCCTAATGCTGAGAAAGTTTGAGGGCAAAAGAAGAAGGAGTGACACAGAATGAGGTGGAAGGGTTGAGTCACTGAAGCAGAAAGCATGAGTTTAAATAGACTATGGGGGATGGTAGAGGACATGAAGACCTGGAGGAATGTTGTCCATGAGGTCGCAGTGGGTTGGACACGACTTCGTGACTAACAACAACAATAAGAACCCACCCATATTTTTTTTCTGATTGATGTATGGTCTCTGGGTATTGGACATGGGGTGGAAGCCTCCATACACTGAGAGGAGCTCATGGGTCTTTACATCAGCAGCCTCCATGTCCCCTTTTGGCCAGCACACTATACTGGCAGGTGATCTGATGATTGACAGGGCATACATATTGATGTTTTGAACCTTGTTCTTGTCCCTGAGCTGCTTCTTTAGAACCTGTCCTATTGGATGTTCTGGTCTTCCTTGGCTCCTCATCATAATTCTCTTGTAACTATGGATACAAAGGTACTTATTGCTATGTATGCCTACTTCATGGCAGGCTAGTAGCCCATTCTATCAGTCTTAATTACCTCCTGTCTCTATCCAGACATAAATCTCTAATCTGAAAGACATCCTAATATCTTCACTGTAGATCTGCCAGATGGATCAGCAAGTCAGTATCTTATCACATTCCAGAGCTGAAATCTCCACCCTTGGTCAGGCTTCATCATTTTGTCTTTCTCATCAACACATTCTGCAACAGTTGAATCCTAATCATTCCACCTCTTCTATCTTCCCAGTTTTTCTTTTCTCTTTTAGATTCTTTATTTAAAGCATGCACCTACTACTCTTTGAGTTCATTGTATTGCTTCTTTTTTTGTCAACATGCTCTTGGTCTTGTATTTAGTTATCTGTCTTTTCTAAAGAAAAAAAAATCCTTGGTACTTCCCTTTAGATGGACACTTCCCTCTAGTTGGGCACTTCAGCCTGCCCAGTTGTTGAAACTCACTTATTTTACTTCATGCAAAGAAAGCAATAGCCTGCTACAAACAGTAAAGCTCAACCAAGTCTGTGAAGCTTTATAGATCACATTATGATTAATTCATTAACTTCATTATGCTATAAACAATTGTTGGAAGAAAAATCTGGTCCAGTTCCAAGCCAGGAGAAAGACACTGAAAGTAAAATGGAGGCAGGATGTATTTTGGAAAGGAGATCTCTGTTTATTAATAATTATTATTATTAAGTCAGACACTTCAGTGACAGCAGCATGTTTATGGGATGGCTGACAAAATGGGTTTGAGATAGTTGGGCTTTTATACATTCTTTGGGGCCTCATGATTGAGAATCCTGTTCCTGTGCAAGAAATTAAAGTATTAAAGAACATGTCCTTTAATACTCTAGCGGCTGTTGCCAGATTCTGATGGTTTCATGTAGGGGTCATAGCTGGCTCTACAGGCAAAAGGGAAAATGCAAATGAGGTTACTGAATATGGCTTCACAGTAGCTTCACTCTGGTTCAAGTTTCCAAAGTGCATCCAAGCAAACCTCTGAAGAAGAAAATCAATGTGGTTGTCAATGCTCTTACTTAGACCTCAACACTTTCATTAGCTGAATGAGTCTCAGTAGAATATAAAGATAAGAATAAAGCAACCTAAAGGTCATAACATTGAAACAAAAGAGACTGTACAAAGAGCTGGATGAATATATTGGATTTGTGTTTATTTCATTGTTAGAATGTCTTGCACAATCACAAAAGTGCAAAACAGTTTGTCAAGAGGCTCTGTGGTATCTTTCGGGAAGGCTAATGGGAGCATAAGACATTTTGTAGGCTAATTCTTATACGTAGTACAGAAAGAAAGTCTTTGAACAAGATATTGCTCTTTGTACAAACTCCTCTGGAGGAAGGATAGCTGTGACTTTGCTATCAAAGGTTTGTTTCATTTTTATATACATTGCATTTGTGGGTGCATGTAAAAAACAAGCAAGGTTCCAACTGTATGCCTTTGGTTTCCATCTTGACTTTATTTATTAGCCTACTCATGTACAGAGAAGCCTCACTGTAGAACAAGGAGCAACTTGAGACAGTGAAATCTTCTATCATAGTAAATATATTGTTCCACACTGTGACCACAGAAGAGGGCATATTAATCCATAATCAACAGAAGACAGTAAGCCAGGGGTGTCTGGTGTTGGCAACTTTAAGAACTGTGGATTTCAACTCCCAGAATTCCCCATTCAGCCATGCTGGCTGGAGAATTCTGGGAAATGAAGTCCACTAGTCTTAAAGTTACTAAGATTGGACACCCCTGAAGTAGGCCATCTCCAAGGTGATGTATTTTTTAAAAAAAAAAGGAAATTCAAACGTTCTGTATCAACTCTATCAACTCTACCTNACACCCCTGAAGTAGGCCATCTCCAAGGTGATGTATTTTTTTTAAAAAAAGGAAATTCAAACGTTCTGTATCAACTCTATCAACTCTACCTGAATATCTGCTTTATCAAAAAGGCTGAGTGAGAAATCTGCCTAAAAAGGCAATATCAATTTTATTTATCTAAGTCTGTTCATCACAGATCTTTAGCAAGCTGTATGTCTATCTTGGACATGGTAATTAATCCAGGAATATAACTGCAAGCTCTCACGGGGATGCAATCCTTACTGTAACTTTGACTGTAACTTTGTCACTTGTATCCTTAAGATTTATAATGACTGTTTCTTAGCAGGATTTGATTGCTTATTTGTACCCTATGACTATCATTAAGTGTTGTGCTTTATGATTCTTGACTTTTCTCTGCTTTTATGTATACTGAGAGTATTTGCACCAAGACAAATTCTTTGTGTCCAACCATACTTGGCCAATAAAGAATTCTATCAAAAATAGGATGCTTAAAGGTTTCTTAGCTGACAGGCAAATACTCCTTCTCAGCTTGCATTTTTTAGAAGTATAGTACCAGATTCAAGTGTTCTTTCTTTGCGAAGATCGCTTGAAGAGNTCTTAGCTGACAGGCAAATACTCCTTCTCAGCTTGCATTTTTTAGAAGTATAGTACCAGATTCGAGTGTTCTTGCTTTGCGAAGATCGCTTGAAGAGTGAAATGGGCAGTGTATAATTTTAATAAATAAATATAGAGCTCTATATTTATACATATAAATAATTTATACATATAAATAATTTATACATATAAATAATTTATACATATAAATAATTTATACATATAAATAATATATATATATATACTCCAAGTCCAGTGAACACAGACACAGATTCCTAGCCAATCAGAATAGACCAGCCTCGAATTTGAAACCAGAAGCTGTGAGACCCACATCCATACAGAAGCC
>BHFT01045539.1:0-12914 GCA_004320025.1 Laticauda laticaudata | reverse complement strand
GAGGCCTGATTGGTTGGACTGGACCACATGGGGAGGGGTGTTATATATTTGCATACTCACCTAAGAAAGGTCGGTCCTGATGGTGGAAAATTTGATGAGCCGTCATTGGTCACGAGCCGTGAGCAGCCCGCTACAAAAAGGCTGTTGTGGTTTTGTTGGAGAAACAGTTTCAAGAGAGAAAACAAAAAGAATAGAAGATCAACTGGGTCTCGGGTCTTTTTTCCCACAACGCAACAGCTAGTGCAAGTAAGTGCAAGGGCATAATTGGTTCTTTCTCTATTCCCCTTTTCTGGTTATAATTCCACGTTTCTGAATAAGGTAGTCCTTGAGTAAATAGCCTTCTTGGCTGGGCATTATAAATCCCCAAATACAAGCTAAGCTAAATATGAACACCCCAAAAATGCATTGAAGTGTACAAGGGGAAAGAGGAAGAAAGAAATGTTCAGCCTAATAAATAGCAGTGTCATTTATTAGCAGTTGGAAAGCAGGAACCCATTTGGGAATTATCAAAAGGAGGTGAGATACAGCTCAGAAATAATAAACAGATGTCATTAGGTAGGAAACAAGACATTGTTTAGCCAGTCCTGGGTTAGCATGAGGTACCCATAAACCACCAATGTGCTCTTGTAAACTGATGTGACCCATGTAGAGCCCACATGTGTTGAATGAACCAATTAAGTTGTTATAAATCAAACCTGTCCACCCTAATGCGACAAAGAGGAGGGGGGGGTGCCTTGGTGTTTTGGCAGATAAAAGAACAAAGTGATTGTAAAGCCAATGGCTTTGCCACAACAAACTTAACTTTTCCTAATGGAACCATTGCTTGGAAGTACTGACACATGTGCAGGGAAGAACATAAAGTGAATAAGTACAGTTAAGCTCCCAGCTGGCAGATGACTCTGCAAGAAGAATGAAACAAGCATGTGTAAACTTAGAAGCAACCATCTTATCCTTTGATAATGTTATGGTTGGCTGAATTTCAGTTGGCTTAAACATGCATGCCACATGCAATATTGGCTTGTAATCAATGGTTACAATCCAACTTAATTTAGTTTTATTTTTCTTCTCCTCTTCTGTTAAAAAAAATGGAACAAAGGTGGAAAGGCCATAATCTAGGGTAAAGCACATGCAAATATAGAAGTTTCTTCCTGACTTCAGGTCAGAGGTGGTATTCTGCAGGTTCTGACCAGTGCTGGAGAACCAGAAGTGGAAATGTTGAGTAGTTTGGAGAACTGACAAATACCACCTCTCACTGGCCCTGCCCCCATCTATTCTCTGCTTCCTGAGTCCCAGCTGATCTTTGGTTGCTGTGCACAGGATAATGGAGCTGGAAAGCAGGTTTGTGGGGTGGGGAGGGAATGGGGATTTTGCAGTAACCTTTCCCTGACCACACCTACCAAACCATGCCCACCAAGCTATGCCACAAAATCAGTAGTAAAAAAATTTGAATCCCACCACTGAGTGATTAGAATGTTTCGTTTTTTTGGTCTTCTTCAGCATTCATTTGCTTTCTCCTGCATCCATGTCAAGCTCTTTGCAAGAAAGTTGTCACAGAAAAAACAAACAAAATTGTCATATGTCTTTATCCATGCTTTTTCAGGTCTGATACCTTGGAGAACCTGCCAACCAATACACTGGCAAAGAGCCAGGGTGCAAACTATGTATCTAAAGTAATGGAATTGCAAATTATATGAAACAAAGGTTTGTGTTGGTATATGGCAACTTCCTCTCTGTCCTTCTTTATAGTACTCTTTTTTCCTATATTGTTTTGTTATATTAGTTATATTAGCTGGCTCATTATACAGAAGAGCTTACATTATCCCGCTATTATTTAAATCTCCCTCAGTTTCCTTTATTATTCAAATTGATTCCTCCATAATGTTTATGATAAACCAATATATTCACCATTATTCTTCATTTGTAGTTGATTTATGTCTTGTCTTTCATTTTGAAGCTCACATCAGTGTATGTAGCCCTCTGTCCTTACACTTTGTTTCCATAACAATCCTGGGGGTTAGGTTGGACTAAAAAAGCGTAACTGGCTCAACGTCATCCCAGGAAAGGGGGAATAGAACCTAGGTTTACCTGTTCCCTGTCTAACATTTTAACCATTATAACACATTGAATCTTATGGCCAACACAATAACTAAAACATGGATAAACGCTCATGTTTTATACTGTACCTTATGCCAGTATAAATCCATAGCTAATACAGAATCTGAACTCAGGCTATTTTTGTGCCAAAAGTTATGGAGGCTAACTTTGAATTATTTATATGGATTCAATAGGTATAGGACAGAATATGGAAATAAGCCACAGAAAAAAGAACCTATATTTCCACTACTAATGTATTTAAACATGTATTATCAACACAGAAAATAAAACATCTAGCTTAAAGCTCACTTATGCGAAATCGCTTGGCGACTTTAATATGTATGGACCCCAACTCCCAGAATTTCCCAGCCAGCATGTGCACAGCTGAAGTCCCCACATTGTCAAGTTTGGGTACCTCTGGTCTATGGAACTGTAGCGTGTTGTCCCATAGACCAGAGTTTCCCAAACATGCCAATGTGTGAACTTCAACTCTGTGCATGCTGGCTGGGAAATTCTGGGAGCTGAGGTCCACACATATTAAAGTTGCCAAGTTTGGGTACCCCTGCTATAGATCACGTGTCAATTCAATTTTTGGAAATAATACTTCCCATTCTCTATATGGAAAGTTATACATAGTGGTTGAGTGTGATGAGAATCAAAGTGCAGCACACTTTTAAATATGAGGGTGGGACAACTTATATCAAATAGTGGATTTTCCTCTGGTTATTTGGATTTTAACTGTCATCAAGTTATCAGCTTGGGTCAAAACATTCAGATTTCAAAATGACATTCTAGTAATCTCTAGCACTAACTTGAAAAGAGAACAACTCAAACATTTTCCAGTTCAGTTTTGGCCATACGCCCACTGAAGCAACTGCTTATCTGAAACTGTGATTTAAAAACATTTACTATGTGTGTCAGTATTATGACTAATTCCATTGCTTCACAGCTATAATATCCAGATTGTTTGCTCAGCTGTAAGGTTGGCTATCATAGAACAATATTGCAGACTGCTTTGGTATGCTGTGTTCCATACTAGAAGCCCCATGTTTTCTGCTATATTCTTCATTTTGGGTAATACAGAAGGGGAATAAAGAAAATCTTGGAAACATTGTACAATTACTGTGCAGATATCTGAATTCTTGAAATGACCCTCCAATAACATATTTGCTACATATAATCTATGTAATATGTAGATTATGCAAAGTAGCACATCACATTTGTCAAAAAAATGGAAACATATCTGCCATTTCAGATAACTGAAAATGATAAGTCATAGAAAAACACAGAGACAAGCTAATAATCAGAGCACATCCAGACTAAAATACCCTTGATTCAAGAGCATTTTACATAATTATTCCCTTGATTCTCATAAGTTTATTGTGAATCCAATACTGGTGTTTCCATTTTGGTGCTCTGAGTCTGGAACACTGGAAGAAATAAATGTAGCTCCAGAAGTGATTGATTGGACATGTGCCACCAGATCAGGGTCAACTCTTAGCAACCAGATAATTTTGTCCAGGACAATCTGTCTCCACCTTGTTCCTTCAAGTCTTCCAATGATCCACCCTTTGCCAAACTCCAGAAGTACTGCCAAAAATATTTTTCCTTTTATCCTATCGATTACTGGATCACTGTGGGGGCAGGGGAATGGGGAGAGGCATGAGTAGTAGAGATAGAAAGCAAACCATGCTCATATCTCTTTCTCTCTCCTACAAGGGTACAGTTTGTGAAACTGTACTGAATATTGTAAAATATTCAATATTTCTGCATAAACATAACCTAAAATGTGATCTAAGCTCTATACAGATCACAAAATTAGATAAAGAGAATCCAATTAAACAAATGAGTCAAAAACATTATAATTGCCACTTCCTTTTCCTGTGGACTTCCGCAGATGTATGCCATTTTTTATTTTGATCTTTGATTGTATGCTAACTCTCTTTAGGTAACGTGGGTGGACTTGATTCTATTTGCACACCTTAGCAGTGAATGGACTGGAAGAATCAAATCCAAATTATGTCAACATTTTTGCCCTGCTTATAAGCGTGGATCTCAGCCCAACTGTCCAGGACAACACTTTCCTTTTCAGCTTGAGACAAATTCTGACCCTGGATCTGTGAGTGGGAGAGAAGCAGCTAATGTCTTCTCACATGCTTTGTGCTTTTAAAACAACATCCCTGTTTAAGGCAAATCCAGTTTCCAGTCATGCAAAGATGAAGTGGGGCATTAAACAGCTCCCACCTGTTACCACTGAGTGCAGTGGGAAAACCAGCAGATGGTAAACTGAACTGACAGCTTCTGAGAAACTCAGTTTGAGGAAGCAGAAGAAACAAAGCTTTGCAATTAGTGATTCGTGACAGGTCCAGCAGCCCTCCTGCTATTAATGCAATTAGAGTCAATGTCAGGAGAGCATGAACTTAAAACATCCATTGTTTCAAGGAGTTTGTTTCTGCTTTAGTCCTCCTCTTAACAGCAAGAATAAGGCAAGAAATAGCTTATTTTAAGTTCCTTGTGGAGGAGGAGGTGGAGATGGAGGAGGTAGTTCTTTTGAACAATGGTATTTATTAGGGCTGTGCAGGGACCCCAAGTTAACTTTGCAGCTGGATCTGGTCTTCAGTAGCACCACATAATCCATCTTATGTTGCTGTTGGTAGTAGGTCATCCAATCTACTTCTGATTCTGGAGTAGAAATCAGGAAATCAGGAAAAATGGAGCAATGTCCTGTCATTACCCAGCATGGAAAAACTGTAAGCACTTAATGGTCCAAAAATGGGGGAAATGTTCAGGAAATGCAGAATACCAAAACAGAGTGAAGTGGTCCAATTTCCATAGGAACTGTGCATGAGGTGTCATATATATCAGTCCATGCCAGGTTCAGTTTGGGGTTTTTGATATATAGCTCCTCTATTAGCAAAAATGGTTGCTAATGTTAGTAATATTACTTTAGCACATAAAGCTAGCTTATTCAAAAAAAAATTTCTCTCCCCCCAGTAGAGTACAAGGTAACTACAAGTAGAGTGGACAAGACAGCAGTGGAAGAGACAGGAAAAATGAAAATAAAAAGACAAGGAGAAGAATATGTTTCAAATAAACCTGCAGGCAATTTTGAATAATTACAAATTTCCGTTAATTCCTTGAAATTATTTTTACCTAAACAGTAATAGTTCTTCAGCCTTGTTTTTTTTCAGTGTGAATGAACAGATTAGTCCAATTTTCCTCAACCTGATCTCCACCAGATGGAGTAGATCACAGTTCCCATCATCCCTAACTAAATGGCAATATTCTGGGACATATGAACCTTAATTAATAGGGCACATCTATAAGGCATCAGGATGAAGAAAACTGAATTAATTGAAAAGCTGAGGTTGTATACATGACAATGTAAAACTATGTTAAGAATGTCTACACACAGGATTTATTGAGTGTCAATAAATTTAGTACTTATTAGGACTTGGATAGGATCATGATTATTATTATTTTTTAATGAAATGTGAACATTGTTCATTTTACAGCAGACTGTCTACTAAATAAGTAATATGCAAATGAAGAAAATATGTGAGAAATAGAATGTTTTCCACATGTTATTTTTAATGGGTCAATTTCTCTCTTCCATTCCCTGCTCCCCTACTTAGTGTTAACAGATTTTTTGTATCTAATCCATAAATAATGTCATTAAAAAGACACATTATGTTAGATATATACATAAAGAGATTAATTGCAAGAAAAAACACTTAACTGCTGCATAAATCTTGGTCTGTCTAATAAATCTGAAGAGTTTATATTCTCACCATTTACACAAAAATGCATGATTCATCACCATAGAGTATTACTGAAAGGGGGAAAAATCAAAAGCTTAAAAGGTGTAACTTTTTCTTACACTCTTTGGTGTAAGAAAATAAAAGATTTGGGGCACAATGCATTTGTGAGAATTTTACATTACAAGGCAAGATTCATTGAAACCAAATTCATGAAGATGCATCCGTGTACTTTTCATTAATTTCAACCATGAATTTCCCTCTGGACTTTGCTTTTTATATTGTATAATGGCAAGGATGGAAAATTAGTGTGTTGAAACACTTTATTTTTACCAGATGAATTGGACTTCAATTCCAGAATTCCCAAAAAATGTACTCAAAGTCTGGGAAGATCTGATCATTATCGGAATTGAGAATGTTCTTACTCAGTAATGTGTTATCCTCTTAGTAACTACTTATAAAATGGAAACTATCTTACCAGGTGCCATAAAATTGTCAGTATAATTTATTTAAAGTGTTTATGTTGGCCTATCAGTTGCAATTTATATAATTGGTTAAAACAGCAAAAATCAACAATATGTTAAACAACCAAATAAAGTATCAAAATGGGAGAAAACAAAACAGTCTCAAAAAGTTTCAGAATTGTTCAGGATGAAGAACATTAAAAAAAAAAACTTCAAATGGTTTTTGAAAAAGAAGCCAAACATTTGATCAAGGAGTATCAAATCTATTAAAAACAAGTGCAAGCAACAGTGTCTTCCGCGGACATCTGGAAGTTATCAGTTGCATGTAAAATAATCTGAACATTCAAAACATGCAGTATAAGGTTGGTATTGCTGTTGTCAGACTCCTTCTGTTGGATGGGGCTTGCTTAAATCCTAAAGTTGAAGATAAAACCTGGAAGATCTTGCCATAGTGATGGGAAGACCTGAGAGACAATGTCGTATTCTTAATAAATCCAGCAATGGGCCCTGTAGTGTTCGCGAAGAATGAGACCAGAGACCAGCGTAACTTCAGCTCTTTTATTTAGTTCTGAAAATCCATCTGAACCAGGAGCCGTGGCAGCTCTTTTTATAGAGAGGCTGCTTGCGGCTAATGGCCAATGACGGCTTCTTGATTTTCCCGCTGCTGAGCTGGCCAATCATAGGCTAGATATGATTGGCCAATCAGTGTCAAGTAGGGAACCAATCAGCTTCCAGTATTTATTAACCAACAGGAATAGACTATTTGGAGTATGTTAATATGGAACAAGCCCCTTCCTAGTTCTATGTGAAAGACTTTCCTTCAAATTGTTGTCATTTCAGACTTTGCATTCATTTGGAAGAAAAGCCTTTACTGTAATGTTATATATAACATTCATCATGATGAATTTTTATAAATAAATATTTGAGAGGAACAATGTCCCGCATGGTATGGGGGATGGCTTAGTATTCTGAAATGGAGAGTGGCATGTCCCTGCTAGCATGCTGTGATCTAGATCAGCAGTCCCCAACCTTTCCAGCTTGACAGACAGGTGGGTGGGAGAAAGAGGATGGTTCTGTGTTAGTGGCAGACACGTGTGCTCACACCCGCAACCATTTGTTCAAGTGGAGGTGCACGCATACCTCTTGTGCAAATGGAGCTTTGTGCACGAGTGCGAGCACCTGCCACTTGTGAAAGTGGAGCTGCATGTGTGCTTGCCCTCCCCTTGTGCAGCCCAGTTCTAAATGGGCCACAGCCCAGTCGTGTCTTACAGCCCAGGGATTTGGGACACCTGAAGCTACCTGAAATATCAACTCTCTTATAGCCATCTAGGATGTAAACAAGGAATACAACCTGGAATCTATCCGCTTCTTTTCAAGTGCCAGTCTGGACAAGGCAGAATATCTATCTTTGGAGGCCTGACCAGTGGTGGGATTCAAACTTTTTTACTCCCGATTCTGTGGGCATGGCTTGATGGGCATGGCAGGGGAAGGATACTGTAAAATCTCCAGTCAGAGGTGGTCTTTCCTGGTTCTCCGAACTACTCAAAATTTCTGCTACCGGTTCTCCAGAACTGGTCAGAACCTGTTGAATATCACCTCTGGGCCTGACCTATTTCATTCTTATCCTTGTGATTGTCCAAGGAATAAAACAATTCTTGAAATAATCTGGGATCTATATATATATCATACCTCACATATGACAAACAGATGCTATAGTCAAAAAGCAATGTACCACTCAGAATCACCTGCACCAGTTTCTATAGATTGGGGCATATTTCATCTTCTTTTAATGTTCTGCATTGCCTTTTTCATTTATTCTACTTTGATTTTAAAAAGCCCCATATTTGTGGACCATGTTTTCTAGGTGCCATAAAATAATGCATAGATATAGCTTGTGGGCTTAAGAAAAGATGTGTGGTATGTTGGAATCAATGGATGAGTGCTTGGAAATCCCATGGATTATAAAATGAACTATCTAACAACCAAAAGACTTAAGAAAGATATATTGCCTAACAATACTTTATATCAGTGATGGCTAACCTTTTCCACTTTGCGTGCCCAAAATGTTCTCATGTGCGCGCGCTCGCATGCCTGCACCCATGATGCAATGCACACGCAACTCTGCCCCCTGCGGATGCACACACAACCCCCTGCATGTACACTGTGTGCCTCTGCACATGTGCATGCACCTTCCATGCACACGCCTCCTCCTGCACATGTGCAGCAAATACCCGAAAATCAGCTGGCTGGCAGGGGATGTGCATGCATGCGCAGTGGGGCTTTTCCAGGTGACTTCTCATGTGTCGGCAGAAATAGCTTTGTGTGCCACTTCCGGCATGCATGCCATAGGTTTGCCATCATGGCTTTATACCAGGGGTGGGATTCTACTGGTTCTTACCAGTTCTATAGAACCGGTTGTTATGGTTTCTGCTAGTATTGTTGATTTCTTGGATCTTATTCAAAAATGTTAGAGCAGATTGGCTCCTATTGTCACCCATTAGCTGGTGAAATTTAATGAATCCTTCCTGGGATACAGGACCTGTGGTGGCACAGTGGTAAGAGTGCCATATTTGGAGTTCAGTCCTGACCAGCTCAAGGTTGACTCAGCCTTCCATCCTTCGGAAGTTGGTTAAATAAGGACCCAGATTATTGGGGACACATGCTGATGTTGCAAACCACTCAGAGAGCGCTGTAAAGCATTGTGGAACAGCATATAAATCTAAGTGCTATTGCTGTACCTGGTTTCATGTCATATATTATTAAATGGGAAATAACCAGGAACCTGCTTCTTAAATCAGAGAATCCACCCATGTTTTTGATGACCAATACTATGCATAAGCTTGATAAGAATAGAGGAGTAACGTTTGACAAGTGCCTGATTTTCATGAATCTTTTCAACACATGTTAAGCCCATGTCACACTGCACCAACGGATGGAAAGAGGATGTAAAACAGAAACACTTGCCATCCGTTGGTTAACAACAGCGATGCATCCGTTCTGTACTCACTGCGTCTGTTTTTCTTCCTCTCTATCCGTCCAGCATCTGTCGACTGAAGTTCCATCCGCTCAAAAAGTTTTGAGCTGCTCAACTTTTTGAGCAGAAATGTATCCAACGCGTCCGTTCTGCATCACAATGCATACGGGAACATCCGTTCTGCATCCGTTGTCATCCGTTACACATCCGATACATCGCTAGGCATCCGCTGCGCATCCGCGCGCAACTCAAATCTGCTCCAGCGGAAAGCGGACACAGGGAGGAAGCGAAACGGATGCGGAACAGATGCGCAGCGTTAGTAGCACGGATGGAGAAAGGATGAAAGCGATGCAGCTCGTAAAGAAAGTATTTAAAACGGAAAAAAACGTTCGCAGAGGGACCTATCTCGGATATT
Source organism: Laticauda laticaudata (assembly GCA_004320025.1). Lineage (NCBI taxonomy): Eukaryota > Metazoa > Chordata > Lepidosauria > Squamata > Elapidae > Laticauda > Laticauda laticaudata. The sequence goes on along the minus strand of BHFT01045539.1, from coordinate 3,209 downwards.
AAGGATGTCTAAAGGATGCCTAGAGGATGCAAAAGGACACATAGTGAAAACCTATATTGGCTATAAAAAGGGGGGCAACTCACCTGGATCTCTCACTTTCAGTCCAGCAGCCCTGCTTTGCAGACCTCTGCAGCCTTCATCTGGATCTTGCTCTTCCACGGCATCCAGTCATGTCCACCCATGGATCATCACACACTCCTTTTGGTAGCCACCATCATTCTGCAACAGTGTGAAGCCATCTACAGGCTCTTTCAACTCTACTACGGGAAGAAAAGGAGGTGGCCAAGAAGCGTCCGGGTCTGAAGATGGATCAGGAGAAGAGCAGAGTAGGACTGTACAACAAGCTGATGGTGGAGCTGAGGAACGAAGACACTCGTGCATTCCAGAACTTCATGAGGATGCTCCAGCCATGTTTGACGAAGTTGTGGAGCAGCTGACACCCAGGTTGACGAAGCAGAGCACCAACTTCCGGCCCAGCCTGGAACCTGGGCTCAAGGTGGCACTGACTCTGCGCCACCTGGCCTCCGGGACCACCTACAGGAGCATGCAGTACAGCTGGAGGGTGCCACACAACACCATCAGCATTGTGGTCAGAGAAGTGGTGCAGGCATCATTGAAGAATACCTAGAGGAGCTCCTCCAGTGCCCCTCCACTGAAGAAGGCTGGAAAGAAAGTTGCGAGCAGTGGTATCAGAGGTGGAACTTCCCACACATACCGTTGGAGCCATAGATAGCAAGCACGTGGCCTACAAGCTCCAGCCAAGTCAGGGTCCACTTATTTCAACTACAAGGGCTTCTTCAGCATCATCCTCTTCGCCATGGTCGATGCTGACTACAAGTTCATGTACATCGATGCTTCAGGCAACGGGTCAGCTTCAGATGCCCAGGTATACAATGCCAGTGACCTCAAGGAGGGGCTGGAACGCAATTCATCATGGGCTTCCCAGATCCAGACCCCTGCCAACGACACGCAAGATGTGCTCTACTTCATCGTAGATGCCTTCTCCCTCAGAACCTACCTCATGAAGCCATACACTTCCAGACTCCTCACCGCGTGAAGAGAAGATCTTCAACTACAGGCTGTCCAGGGCAAGGCGGGTGGTGGAGAATGCTTTTGCATCCTGGCCAACAGGTTCCAGGTACTTCTCACCACCATGCAGCATCACCCAGAAGACCATGAGGAGGATTGTGGGAAGCTTGCTGCATCCTGCACAATCTCATGCGCACGCTGCTACTCAGTCTTGCAGAAACAGGCTTGTGGACCTCCAACAAGGCAATGGGCATGGAGCCTGGGGAATGGAGGCAAGGGCGAAACCTGATAGACACTGAGGATGTGCAAGGCCCCAACAGAGCCTCACGTGAAGGGAAGATGCAGCGGCAACCTCCTGAAACACTGGTGCAACTCCCAAGCTGGAGCAGTGGAGTGGCAAGACAGGATGATAGATGATTAATGGATGCTTCCTTCAGCCTGTCTCATCACACTGATGAGATTGGGCCATATATGTTGGGTGGGCCTACAATGAACAGGCATTTAATAAAGAGTTGTGTTTATGTTGACATGTGTGGATGAATGCTTACATATTATTGATAATGAAGGGCCATAGGTGTGGCACCTGGAGGGTGGACATACAGTCCCACTATGCTTGCACTGGAGGTTTATCTATCCCACAGCTATCTTAACCATCCAAAGGTATCCCTGCCATCCCACAGCTATTACCCATCCCAAACGTATCCCTGCTCATCCCACAGCTATTACCCATCCCACGGTATCTTGCCCATCCCACAGCTATTACCCATCCCAAAGGTATCCTGCCCATCCCACAGCTATTTACCCATCCAAAGATATCCCTGCCCATCCCACAGCTATTACCCATCCCAAAGGAATCCCTGCATCCCACAGCTATACCATCCCATAAGCATGCAAAGGCTTAAACCATTTCTAAAAGTTTCCCCCAAGACTTTATTGAAAAAAAATAAATGAAGCAAGTGTGTGAAATAAAGATAATCTTTATTAATAACAAGCTGTAAAAGAAAAATGACCCAAGTCAAGTGTCCAAATAAAGTCACAGGTAGCCACCCAGTCTCTGGCACTCTCTGCAGTCACTCTGAGGAGTGCCAGTCTCAGGGGTGAAGGGTCCAGGTGCTGTGGAGGTGGCTGCTGCTGGAGTGCTGGTCTGAAGCGCCACTGGGTGCCTGGCCCGAGAGAAGGACAACAGGGGACGGTGTGTTGAGGAAGCTCTCAGACAGCTGGCTCAGCCCCGTGATGTTGAGACTCCTTCCTCCATGCCATGGGGTGTCAGCCCCAGTACCGACGAGAGATGTACTGAGGCCGGGCTTGGCTGTGGGGTGGAGGAAGGAGCAGTGTAGTGGGGCTGTCTGTTCTGCAGCTGGGTGAGGACTGGTGTCGGTGGCATCGGTGGCATCGGGTGCAATCGGTGGCGTCGGTGGCAGCAGTGGGTGTGGTGTGCATCGGTGGCATCAGTGGAACCGATGGCAACGTGGCGCCTGATGAACCTGTGCCTGGACTGGGAAGGGCTGCCACCTGTGCTGCTGGAACCTCCTGGTAGCCGTAGCCCTGGTAGGTGAGGACCTGTGGAAAGCCTTGGAATGGAGTGAACATCACTTGGGGTGGAGGAGCAGACCTGGACTGGGTGGGAGCAGTTTCATCTGGATCTAGAGGGTTGTGAAGCAGATCGGTGAGCCTGTCCTTCACCTGGTGCTGGGGTTCTGCCATGTCCATGAGGGTCTGGTTCACATAGGTGAGGAAGGGTTGCGGTTAGAGGATGAGGAGTCGATGTGTACCAGCTGAGAGAGGAGATCTACGCTGCTCCTGATGGTGTCTCTTATCTCCAGCAGGACAGTGTGGCTTCTGCCCTCCTGTCTGGCTCTCCTGCCTTTCTGTTGAGGTGGAGCTGGGGGTGATGCGGGTAGGGCTGTGGTGGACGTGCTGTCTCCTTTCTCCCACTGCGTCAGGGGGTCCTCCACGCGCTCCGCCATGGTTAGTACAGCTGTCCGGGGGTTCTCCGTCATGGCCGCTCCACAGACACCTGCCTGGAGACAGAAGCTGACTCTCTGCTGGAAGAGGATGGCTCTCAGCAGGGCTGCCTGAGAGAGAGGGTTGTGAGAGGGACTGCTCCTCGGTGGCAGATCTCACCCTCCAGGAAGCTGCACTTGGCCATCACATAGGTCTCTCTGTCAGCTTGAACACGC
>BHFT01045537.1:0-38847 GCA_004320025.1 Laticauda laticaudata | reverse complement strand
GTATATATGAGAATAGATGTTTTTAATGTTATGTTTGTTATGTCTGTTTGTAGAAAATTAATAAAATTCTTTAAAAATATATATATATATAATAAAATAACATTGGAATACTGTTTGTACACAAAGTAATAAAACGGTATTGGAATATTGGTAAAAAAGTAAAGGCAAGAAAAATCTGAGGCTACAAATAAAAATATTTCTAAGTTTAGAAGCGCAGCAAAAGTATCAATTTGGAAACACAACTGCAGGAAGATAGTTGAATTGTTTGAGGACTGAACTCTTGAGGTCATCTACTATCAATTAAGTTAGATAGAACAATATGACATCTCTGTAGTTTATAATGTTTTTATTAATTATGGGATTCCTTCCTCCCTCCCTTGCATAATGTTCCTTTCTTCCATTTCCGCCCACAACATTCTTCTGTTGAAGAAAAACTTTGACAAGATTAGCTTTAGAAAAAAGTGTGTGTGTATGTGTGTGTGTGTGTGGGAGAGAGAGAGAGAGAGGGAGGGAGGGAGGGAGGGAGGGAGGGGGAAAGGGAGAGAAAGATTATAAAAGTGGTATCCAGACTCAAGTTTCATTGAATAATAGTATCTCTTTTATATTATAGTACGGGCAGTCTCCTGTTTATGACAGTAATTGGATTTTGGAATTCCATCACTAAACAACTCAGTTGTAAAAAACACATGATGATGGCTGTCCTGGCAGTTCCAATCCTTAGGCAAAGTCCCACATGGATATTCGGCACAAATTTTACATAATCACCATTTGTAATTTCTTGCCAGCTTACGCATTGACTTTGCTTATTGGAAGCTGGCAGGGAAGGTTGCAAATGATGATCATGGGACACTAACAATTCAAATTAAAAGCTGGTTGCCAAGCATCTGAATTGCAATCACATCTCTGTGTGACTGTTGCAATGGCTGTCATTTGAGGACTGACTATAGATCTTGTTCAGCCCTGTGATAACTTTAAATAGTCACTGAAAAGTTGCTGAACAAATCGTCATTCACTAAAGACTACATATAGAAGCAGGTTCAGTGTTGTTAGGATCCTCTTTGTGAACAAATTGCTCTATCTTCAAATCTGCCCTTGTATGTCTGCAATTGATTTAAGTAGAGTTTTTCAAGACTTAATATTTTCAATATTAAATGCATATATTTCTCTGAATCATTCTCTGAGGCAATATAAAAAATTTATTTTTAAATTAATAAAACGTATAATTAATTTTGACTGTCGTTTACATGGTTTACATGGTTGTCATAACCAGATTGATTTGGCATTGCTGTGCATCATTCAAATAATTATGTAACATTGCTTCTAGGTTATTTAAAATATGTATTTAATTTATTCTAAAATATGTATTTAATTTCTATCAATCAATCTTGCATCAATACTGCATGTATAACAGAAATTATCAGAGAGCCAGTTTGTTACAGTGTTTAAGGCACCAGGCTAGAAATCTGGAAACTGGGAATTCTAATCACAAAGTCTATTAGGTGATCTTGGCCCATCTTTGAGCCCTAGGAAGCAGGCAATGGCAAACTGTTTCTAAAGTATTGCTAAGAAAACTACAGGGACTTGTCCAGACAGTCACCAAGAGAGAAGGCATTAAGTAAATAAATGAAATTATAGCACTAGTCCCCAAAAATGGGATATATGTACAGTGTTTTTACTAAAAATCAAACAAGAAATTTATGGCTGTGATACCCCTTATTTCTAGATTTTCAGGACTCAGAGCTCCTCTGCTATTGGCCAGGATTGTCATATCTAAGTGATGCAGTCATGTGACATCACATTTTATGACTTCATTGCTAATTAAGGGTAATTCCCATCCCAATTGCCATTATAACCTAAGGACTACCCATATCAGTGGTCCCCGACCTTTCCAGTTTTGCAGACCGGTAGAGTGGAAGAGAAAATAGTTCTGTGTGAAGGGCAAGCTAATACATGCATGCACAACTCCATTTGTGCAAGGGGCAGGTGCTTGTGTGCACACAGATGAAGCTCCATTTGTGTGATGGGGGCTTTATACCTGTGCACGTACCCACGAGCCACAACCTGGTTCCAAATGGGCCTCAGCCCAGTACCAGGCCAGGGCCCAAGGGTTGGAAACCCTGACCTATGTAAAGTATTTAGATTGCTTTCCATCAAAAATTAGTGTCTGCTTCTTCTTCCTGAAATGTTTTTTTACTACAAAGGCCTATGAATGAAATACTTTATTCTTGGAATGTTTAAAAATTAGATTCATTATTATCCAAATTCACCCATCTCAGTCTTAGTGGGATATACATTGGATATGGAATTTTTTCAAAAGACAATTATTTGATAAACATAATCAGTTTAAAATTTATACTGTAACAGTAATTTAACTGATGCTTTGAAATCTGCAGTTATATCCTGAAGAGTGTAATGGTTTTAAATAAATATTAGTGTCAAGTTATCACATTGAGGAAAATTTGCTTCCCTGTGGTTTACTTTGCTTTCTGTTAATTGGAACATTGAGTCGAGTAATTAGTAAATTTAGTAAAGAATAAAGCAAGATTATGCAGCCTGTTCAGAATGTTACATGAGGAATAGGGGTGATTAAAATGGAAATAATGAACTATTTATGCAGTATATGTTCAATTTTTTAAATTTTGCTGTAAACAACTACCTGTCTTCAAGTAGGAAAGATGCCAATTACTTAATTTTCCTATATTATTTTATTTTATTATATTTTATTATATATATTCAGAGAATATATTCATGCATTTTACTTTGAAGATCCAGAATAGATAAAAATTATACTTCTCAGTTATATGTTTTATTAAAAAAAATAGTTTGGGTTTCTTGTTTTTGAAAGTATATAAGTATTTGATAAAGTAAAATAGATAACTGCAGCTTGTTTGCAGAAATTATATAGCTTTAATTGAAATTAAGCTCCTAAAATCCGCATTATTAGTGTCTCAACACTACAAAGTATGATTATCTATTAGTATCAAATACCTTTTTAAATAAAATATAGCATTTTCAATATTATTTAAGGATAATCGATAATTTTGTGTTAGCAAAGTGACAGAGATGACTGCACGTTCATGATGCTTGGTATATTTTAGAAGAATCAATGTAACAGACAATCTGCTTATTCAAAAAACTTTGTAGCAAATTATATGTAAATATTTTCCAGACAATGGATGTGTTCATGGAAAAATACTTTTTGAAACTTTTACACCAAATGTCAGTTAAAGGAGATAGAGAATGTGCTCTGTACGTTCATGTCATTTCTGTATTGTTCATAATTGGTTTAGAGAAAATTTGCAGCCTAATAGTAGATTTATGGGTCTAAATTGTTACATGATATAAGAAGGGACATTCATCCTTGAGGAAAAACCAATCAGTAGTTGAATACTCTATTAAATAAAAGCAGCTTTCTGGATTATGTTCTTCATTGAAAAAATTGGCAGCATGATCAGTATATGTGTTTATTGGCAGTTGCATTTATTCTATATGCCAAATGTTTGAGAATTATTATTATTTCTTTATTTAGTACTGCTGCAACATGGAGCTGATCCAAATATTCGGAATACAGATGGAAAATCAGCTTTAGATCTTGCAGATCCTTCTGCGAAAGCTGTACTTACTGGTGAGTATATATGGTTGTTAAGACACATATAATTAGCCTTCTAAAGTTCTATCTAGATTTTCTGGGATAAAAACAGAATACTGTGTGTGTTGATTTAATACTTAATCCCTGCTATTAAGGGATCAAAATCTACTTTGCTTATTGTGCTTACTTTTAGGCAAATGATAGCACTTGGAACTTATAATTTAATGATTTTGATTGTTTACATAATTGTAAGCAGGGATGGGATGCTACCAGTTTGGCCTGGTTCTGTAGAACTGGTAGCTCTGAAGAGCAGCAGACACTGAACCATTTTGGTGTCTGCCGATCTGTTTGGCCAAGCCGCCCGCACAGGCTCTTGACTGTCCTTTATTTCCTGCTTTTTCAACCTCAGCTGCTTTATGCTGCTGTGAGGTTGAAAAAGCAGGAAAGAAGAGGATTTTCTCTTATTAGCTGTCCAGGCGGCACAGCTGAGGTTTTTAGGAAATGGTCTACATGTGCACAAAACACACTCTCACCAGGGTGGGATTCTACCTGCTGGAGAACCAGCAAATTGCACCACTGACTGGCCCTGCCCCGCCACTCCTTACCTGGCACATGCACCATCAAACTTGCCTGCTAAGTTGCTATTTTTCCTTTTTTTTTCCCCCCCGACCATCAGCTGCTCTGTGCCGAGAGATTTAGATTAGCTAGAAAACAGGAAATCGTTGGATTTCTTGCTTTCTAGCTAATCTAAAAGCAGAGGTGAGCCTGAAGCTTCTATTATTCAGTGCAGACTCAGGTAGCAGATGGCAGAAACACAGATCTCTAAGTGAATCTGTGATTCTGTGAACAGCTCAATTTGCCTGCCTGCTCTGCCTGATTTTAGGTAAAAGTTGCTCTTTTTCAATAAAAAATTTCAATATGTACATACATAGTGTGTTGTAAATTAATTTTGTGAGTTTGCTTCCGACCAAATTTTATGTGACAGACTCAGGTAGCCGATTGCAGAAAGATAGCTCTCTGAATGAAGCTGTGATTCTGTGAGCAACTCAATCTGCCTGCCTGCTTTGCCTGCTTTTGGGTAAAAGTTGCTCTTTTTTTAATAAAAAAATCAATATTTACATAAATATAATATTTACATACAAGACATGCCCAGCCAATCACATGACCAAGCCACACCCACAAATTAGGCCACACCCACAAAACTGGTTGTTAAGAAATTTGAATCCCACCCCTGACTGTAAGTACTCTTAACAAATCTGTAAAGGTTTAGGATGGAAATGGCACAGAATTGTACAGAAGTGACTAATTGCATGAGTGGATACTCTATGGTGTGAGTATAATCCTCTTTGTGTTACATTATCTCTTAGTGGCTTTCCATATTATTATATCCTTCCGGGCTTTCACCAATGGTTGGGAGTAGGAAGCTGTGAGTTGCAGTAGTTTTGCTTCTTAGACTGTTGGTTCCAATTGGTGATAAGAAGGGACAAGTCCATTTCATTACTCCTTAATTGTGGGGTACCATAGTGGCCAGTGCTCTTTTCTACAAGAAGCTCTCAATTTTTTTCATGAAGCCCTGGGTGAGGCCATCTTACAACACAGATTCTGATATCATCAATATATTGATGATACTTATTTTTCCATCTTGACTTTGGCCCAAGCATATTGAAGTGTTGTATTGGTATCTAGTGGCTGACAGAATCTGAATACAGAGAAACAGGGTTATGCTTGGTTTGGAAGCTATCCAATTATCATCTTTACTACTGGAAGATATCCAGTTATCTTTACTACTGGGTAAAGAATTATCTTTACTACTGGGTGAAATCACACTCTTTCTTATGGAACTGACTTGTAAAGGGGGTTTTTCTGGTCTTTTAGCTTCTGCTGATTGAGTAGGTTACAGTTTTGCCCAACAAAGCTTTGTACAATTACGCTTGTTGAACTCCACTGATTGGCTCTAATCATAATCATGTCTTATTTACTGTTTTACTGATTATACTATTATTACATTGGGCTGGCTTGTAAAATAATGAGAAGCTATGGTTGGTCTATAATACAGTGCCATCAGGACTTCCGCAGGAAGAAGTGCAAATTAAAGATGGCTCTGCAGAAAGTGGGGCTGATAACCATAGTGAAGAACAAAGAATGGACTGATTTTCCTCAGACAAGAAGAGGATAGATTACCCACATGAAAGACAGCAGTCCCTGGCAGATTTTGAGCACTGGGAGATGATGGGAATAGCCACAGTCAGTGTCTTTGAAAGAGCACTATGTTGGAAGGCTCTCTTAGAATTTAGAAATTATATTTGGAAATTGCTCATTAACTATTTTTACGCTATTGGAGACCTTCATATTAACAAATGTGAAAATCCAGATGAGTTTTCCTTCAATTCTTAATGAAAGAAAATTTTAATCATAAGTTTAAGTATTTTAAAAAATTGAAATTAACAGCAAAAGCTAAATAAAACATTGATTCTTGAAAGTTATAAACTGATTAATTTTAAGTAAGTTTAAAAATTGGGACACTAGAGAGAATTAAATATTTTAATTGGGGGAGAAAAATATGCAGGTTTGATTGACAGGATGTATTAAATGATTCAAAACGTAACAGTGAAGGTACTGAAGGACACTTTTGAAAAATGGAATCAGAAATTAGTATCAACAGTGTTAATAATAGCAGTGTTTGTTTCTATAGACGATGTCCAAAAGATGTTATGGAAAAAAATAGTAGATGAGAAACAAGTTCTATTTGACATGATAGAGATGGCATTGAAAATGATCTATAAATGACAGGCTATGAACATGACATGGAAAAGGATGTCTCACTGGACATAACAAAAGAATCTGGTTGATGTTTCAAAAATCAAAAGGAAAATACAAATAATGAACAAAAAGAGTGACCTGAATAATTTTTGTATTGGTTTTACAAAAAAGAATTGTTAAAGCTTTGAGAAAAAGAGGCAAAGAACGAATGAAAAAAAAAACATATTCTATATGATTGGATTAAAGATTAAGACTGCTTAAAGTAAAAAGAAAACACAGTTGGTTTATTTGATCAAAGTTAAAATACGTTGCTATTTCTGAAAAACCTTAATTTTCTGCTGTTACCAATACTGAAAAGATCATGCTTTGTGGATTTGTCTATAGATAATAGATGGAATATGGGTCATCCATTGTAAACCAAGAGGGAATGAGGAATTACTAAAATTATTTATAATTGTACTGAAGGTTGAAGGTCACCTTTTTTCTTCTTGTTATTCTTTCCATTTTCTGATTTTTCCTTTTGTACCTGTCTCACTCTTTTTTTATTATTTTAGTTTTAGATTTTACTATTGTAATTAAAATTATTAACAATATTATCTAAAAAAAATACACTGTCTTCCATAGTTAAGGTCACTTTCATATGAAGAACGTTTGCAGGAATTGGGTATGTCTAGTTCAATGAAAAGAAGGAGTAGGATGACAGCAATGTTCCAATATCCTAAGGGGTTGCCACAAAGAGGAGGCGTTCAACTTATTCTCCAAAGCACCAAATGGTAGGACAAAAAGCAATTGATGGAAACTAACCAAGGAGGGAAGCAATCTTGAACAAAGGAGAAATTTCCTGACAGAACAATTAATCAGTGGAACGACTTGCTTACAGAAGTTGTGTGATCCAACTTTTAAGAAGAAACTGCACAACCATTTGTCTGAAATAGTATAGGGTCTCCTGCCTGAGCATGTAGTTGGACTAGAAGACCTCCAACATATATCTACAAATTATTACTAACTAGTATCTCATAAAAATATAAAAATGTAGATCAGATGTGCCATTATTTGTGACCCAGATAAACAATCTTAAATTGTTTCCTTCAGTACGTATTCTATTTTTTGTTTCAAGTTTTTTTGTTTTGTTTTTACAATAAATCATATCAATGCGTGACCAGTGTGACACCTGGGTATCATACATTTTAGTACAAATAAAATAGTGCTTTTTATCATATTTGTTACATTCCTCAAGCTTATGTGGCTCTAGTGTTGATACACATATTTGTATTAAATTTTAGACTTTCATTATTTAATTATTCAATATGCCAGTACATTACTCCAATGCCAATCACAATATTGTTTAAACATACATAATAATACCATCATTCAATTTCTAATCTTCCTTATTATTACTTTTTTCTCACTGTATAAAAATGTGTATACTAATATTCCCCCCCCTTATTTCTATCCTTTTCCTAACTTTTAATCATGCCATCATTATATTTAAAAACAAATCCTTTCTATCTAGAATAGGCTTCAGTACCTATTCTAAAGCATACATTCTTGCCCCTTATTTTTCAGGGTTTTGTGTCTCATATGGCTACAAATAGAGAACTTTGAAGAATAGGACTGTTGTCTCTAAATCCAATTCTGCCCTCCTGTCCAGACTGCTTAAAAAGAAAGCTCTTTTCAGACTGCTTAAAGCAAGGGTCTTCAAACTTGGCAAGTTTAAGACTTGTGGACTTCAACTCCCAGAATTCCTGCGCTAACATGACTGGAGGAGGAATTCTGGGAGTTGAAGTCCACAAGTCTTAAACTTGCCAAGTTTGAAGACCTCTCTGGCTTAAAGAGAAGCTCTTGATGATGTCCTAATCGAAAACATGAAGAAAGCCACGTCCTTAATTACCATCATCACCACTACCAAAAACAAAGCAGAGATAGCAGAATGTCCAGTTACACCTCCCATTCTTTCATATTTACAGTATTCAAACAGATCTGCAGAAGAGCCATAAAACATTGGGGGTGGATGGGTGATGGTAGAAATCCCAAAATAGATTATACCAGAATGTCGGGCAGTAGCTCTTATTCACCCACAGCAGGATGTTTGTGTGTATCAATTTAGTGAGTCTCTTAACTTCCCTGTGTATAGAAAACTAATAATAGTTGCTAACATCAAGATTCACATGAAATATCAAATGCACAGATCACAAAGATACATTTCAAATTCTCCATGTCCCCTTGAAAAGCCCCAAGTTTTCATAAGACAGCCAAACAGCAGCTGATCCTGAAGATCATAAGCCATATCCAAGTTTGTTATGTCTGGTCAGCAGCCAGCAGAGCTGGCAGTTCGGACAGTGAGGAGGTTGGGGAGGAACATGGGCCAGCCCTGGAGTCGGGAAAGGCTCTGATGAGTGCTCTGTGTCGGAGGCAAGATAGGGCCAGGGCAATCTGACAGTTATCAGTTGTCTTCGGAGTCAGACATCAGTGAGGCAGAACAGCTGGAGCCTCTTCCCAGTATGCGCATGTACAGAGTTCCAGACGAAGGGAACAGCTGAGGAACAAGGGTCGATTTGGGAGTAAAGTCACAGGTGGGTGGTGAATGGCCCATCCCATAGGGAATAAAAGAGGAGCGAAAGGGGAGTGGGGTTTTGCAGGAGACAATTAGTTCATTCTTGCATTCTTGCCAAGTATTGTGTCTGAAAGATATCGGCCTGGCCACTCTCTAAGCCTGATAAAGGTCTGTAATTGTGAACTGTCTTGAAAGAGTGCTGGCCATTCTGTGAGCAACTCAATCTGTCTGCCTGTTTTGCCTGATTTTGGGTAAAAGTTGCTCTTTTTTATAAAAAAATCAATATTTATATAAATATATTTACACACAAGCCATGCCCAGCCAGTCAGTCACATGACCACCAAGCCACACCCATAAATTAGGCCATGCCCACAGAACCGGTTAGTGGCCCCTGGGATCTAACATTATGAGTTTGGTGGTCCCTGAGGTCCAAAAGGTTGGCGACCCCTGCCCTAGCCCACGCTTGAAAAACTCAATTGCGTCATATGATGTATCGTGATGTATTGCAGCATTTTTTGTCTTTACGGAGCTGGGATGGGATGAGTGTGGTCTGCACATGATGCATCCAGCCCACGGGCCACCAGTTTGACAGGCCTACTATAGTATTTTAACTCAGAAAAATATCTAAGGACTTTATATGTTCTTTTTATGTTAGTTTTATATTCTGCCTTTTAGGAGTTGAAAATGGTATTCATTGTTTTCTTACAAGATCATTTGGGGTTAAATGAGGCTGAGACTCAAAGGCTGGCTGGAAGTTAAACAGTAAGCTGAAAATCTGTAAGCTTCCTGACATCTAACAATTAAAGTTATAATTTATTTGGATACAGGCCCTCAAAAATAACCTGGAAAGTCAATATCTTTGCTGACTTCTTTTTAGATTACATTTAACTTGCTAAAGTTAAATATTATTTATATAATTTAGCTGTTTCCATATAATTATTTAGGATATTGCCATCATAGGCTTTTCAGTGATTTCACTTGAAATCTGGATAGTAATTATAACAACAGTGGTAGCAACATTATGATTTGATAGTAATCTGACAAGAGTAAAGATTAGACACACGCTTATGATTAGTGGTATTAACATAAAGCTACCTTTCTGGATCTAGAAATCTGCAAATATTAATGGGTGTTTTTAAAGGGGAATTCTGCTCTAAAGTATATTTTGGGAAGTGAAGAGAGCAAACTCTGCCATGCTAACATAGATTTCTTCATAATGAATGTTGCCTTATAGCTGATTTCTTTGATTTGTTTAAATGTTCAAATGGGTCTTAAAATATTTTGATGTTTCCTAATTTCCACATTCAACAGTATTGGATTTTTAAAAAATCACATATTTTGAACCCATCTTAGGCAGTGGTCAATGATAGCAATGAATATTATACAATGATATTGTTGGATGATGATCAGTGGGAAGAAATGTTATATAGAAACCTGAATGAAATCTGCAGCATTCCTTTCACTGATAGAACTATTTCTATCAGAAGACTCAAGAGGTGCACAACTACACTGGCACCTGCAGTTTCCTATTGCGTTTGAAATCAGTGCAGCTTATGTCGCAAAAGGACAACAGCTGCCTTGGTTGGGCATGCCTGGACAGCAGTGAAAGGAAGATGGCATAGGTCAGTGGGTGTTGGTGATAGCCATCAGGGATAGGTTGCAGAGGCACAGTGCAGGGTGGACACAAATTGGGGGAAGACAGGCAGGTGGGAGGAATTGGAGGAGACCACAGCAGGGCAGGAGAGGTATGAGATGCTCACCTGATGATGATACAGTCATTGTCTTATGATCGCAATCAAGGTTTCTGAAACTGTTGTCACTAAGTGATTTTGTCATGTTTCGCCTAACAACAGCCTCCCTGGAAATTCCAGTCCCCATTAGGGTTTTTAAGGAAGGATTACCTGTAAGGTATAATGTATTTTGTAAGATGATGTGCATACTTCTGTAATTTTGAAGATGTATTTATCAATCTATTTGAAAGTAGTAATTATATTCATTACCTGTGCAGATGCAGAAATAGTAGCAGATCAATGCTAATCACACATAAAATGGCTCTAACATTAAACAAGATCTGAAATATTAACCCCCTATTCTCCCAAATCATATTTGCAATAGCAGCAGTCCATAGTTAGTGGATCCAACAGTAGTTTTTCTAATTTTCAGATTTTGTTAACTGTAAAAGAGACACAAGAAGACTAAATTATATAGTCTATTATAAAGTTATATAACTGGATCTAATGTTTTAAAACTGCTAAGAACTGCTAAGTCCTGCTTCGTATGCAGGGGCCTTTAAGACGGAAGTCCGTTGGGATGAGGTAGAGAACTAGAGAGAATGCTGTCAAAGTCATGCACACAATGGCCATTGGTTAATGTTATATAAAGGCACATATCTCCTTAATGGTAGTTTTACACTCTGACAGTGTTAGCAGAGGCTAACGAAAGCTTAGTGTACAATATAAATGTTTAGTTCCAGAGATCGAGATGGCTGTCTCTTTTTTCACAAACTAAAATAAAAATAAACATTCTTATTTTTAAAATTTGTTTTATTTTGCTTTGAGTGAATAAAACAATGAAAATGTTTGACTTTGCTGCAAAAACTGATTGTGTCAAAAGAAACTTCAGTTTAAAATACTTGAATGTCCAGCAAGACAACCAAACTTTTCAAATCATTAGTAAATTGATGAAATATTTTTTGTAACATGAGAGCAATTATTACCTAACATATGAGAATGTAGTGAGGTTGCTAATTACTGTGTTCAGTTGAAAAGATTTCAGTCTCCTGCCACCTTTCAAAATACATCCCCTCTAAAATGGGGTTGCTGTTTTGGATTCACTGAAAATTGCAGGTAAGAGGCCATGTAAAACAGGCTCTTTATAGACCTGTTTCATTGGAGGGGAAGAGAACACAGTGGCAAAATGTAAATTGCCCCAAGAGGGAAGTTAAAGAAGATGCTTTGTTGATTATGTTTTCTTCCAAATTGCTTGATTTTTGTTTGTTTTTTTGCAAAATACTTTGCTGCAACATCCAGTAATGGTTGAAAGTATCCCAACATCAGAGTGACCTATTTCAACCTTACATAAAGTAATTGAACCATGAAATGGACCATTTGATTTCTGTATTGTAATCTGTAAATCTTTCAAGTTCAAACTAGGCTGTCTGAGCAGGACATTTTGGCCACATAATGTTTTACAAACTTATTCGGTAACAATGTTACTGTATGAGAATAGCTCAGATTGTCATGTATATTTTACATTAATTGACATATTACAATTTAACTTCATAATTTCATCTCTGTGTTTGGAATATCTAATTAGCTATTTAAATTAGCGGTCTGCTTTATTATAAATCAGAACTAGTTTTAAAGTTAAATAGCAAAAGTGGCATCTATAACAATTAACATATCAAAAATTTTGAATTGAAATCCAAAGAGACTCCTCCCCCCCCCAAAAAAAACAACCACAAAAAAAAAAACCTCTCAAAAGCAACCCCAGAAAGCAGCATCTTCTGGAATTCGATATGGAAACAGTACCACTGAAAAGCTTATCATTAGTGATAATTTGTCTAAATGGTCTCCCAGAAATAGGGCTTCTGTGAATCTTCAAACATGAATACCATTACATTGACATAAATCATAGTTTTATATATCCTTCAAATAATCACGTAATGGCATTGTTTAAATATTTAATGGATTCATTAAATATTTAATGAATTGAACAAATTGGACATGGAAATAAAAGCAACTATCCAGGATCCAAATATTTCCATTTGGTAACTGAACTTCCCAGATTCCCTTCAAAACCTGTCCCATACGGAATAAATTACAGAAATTAGACTACTATAAGTTCATGCATTTCTGCATCTAGATAGGATCACATTTGTTATATCAACCAAAGTTAATAAAAGACGTATCTGACTATCTCTGCCACCTGTGATTCCACACAAAAATTCTGAAATTCATCCAGTTACAAATCTGGTTCTTGAAAAGTGGTCAACCCCATCCAATGTTAGGAATTCTGCTACCAAGAATTTTTTCCATTATTATTGTTGGTTGCACAGCCAGATGTTTAGACTGGATTTGTGTCCACCTATCAAGTCTCTCCCAAGGACCTGAAATAAGCAGATTTTGTTGTTAGATAGTCCTTGAATTACAAATGTAATGGAGTTTGCCAATTAGGATTTGTTGGAGTGAATCAAGTAAAATGAACATGAAAAGTCCCTGCTTTCACCCATTCATTCGCTAATCAAATGCGCTGGTCGTTAAGTGCACATGAACTGTCTCAGGGTGGGGAAAGCCATGGGGGTGCTAATGATGGAACAGGCCACCTGCGTAAGACCATCCAAGGCATTCCCTGACCAACTGAGATACATCATGCAATTGCTTCCCTCACCCTCATCCTGCCGCGCCGGGTCATTTACCTGGCAAAGATCTAGTGACTGTCTTCTCTCCAGCCTCTCTGCCGTGTAAGATCACAAAATCGTGTTGCCTCAAAGTGTCTTGTTTGCTTACAAACATTTTGTGCCAAAAGTGAAATGTTCTGGGAGCTGTGATCTTGCGGCACTTCAGGCCATGTGATCACAGCGCCCAAAACATTTTACTCTTGGCATGTGAAAAGTGTTTGCAAGCCAATTGGATGCTGGACACGAAATTGCCCTGCTCTCAAAGAAACAGCGGCAGAGAGGAGACAGATCTTCACAAGGAAAATCTGGCATGGCAGGATGGGAGGGGGGGAAGCAGTTGTGGGGAGCGGAGGAGAGGGAATAGGCCAGGTGAATGTTGCAGTGCCTCTGTAATAATTCATAAGGGTGAACCATGGTCCTGCAACTTTCGTAATTTCAGGACTGTGTTGTAAATACTTTGGGGGGGGGATTATCACATAACTTTGAATAGCTGCTAAGTGAACTGTCATAACTTGAGGATTACCTGTATTAAAGGTACTGTTGCATGATGTAAGTTGTTCCAAGTAAAATCGCTTTTTGCAATTGACGGATGAGAATTTGTTAGTTCTGATAGTGTTCAAGTGATCCTTCTGATGGTTTGGGATTATATCTAAGGAACCTATTAATTACTATTTGGTCTTACTTTTGCTTTTTCGTGCCACAGTCATTCTTCTCTTTGCATGCCTGTATGTTTTGTGATTTGTCTCCCTTTCTTTTTCTTCTATTCTTCTATTTCTAGCATTACAGGTAATCCCCGAATTACAACAATTCACTTAGCGACCATTCAAAGTTATGATGCACCCCACCCCCCAAAGTACTTTCAACCCAGTCCCAAAGTTATGAATGTTACAGCCCTGTGGCCAGTGTTCACCTTCATGAACGACTGCAACAATTGCTCTGACTATTTCTTCCCCCATCGGGTCTCCAATTTTTCTCCAGAGGTCCAGTGTAGTCCTTGCTGACCTAAGTCTGGTTATATCCTTGTTGACCTGGACAATTATCAATTTGGTATAGGTTTCTGTTAATTATGCCTCACCATATCGGCAATCTTCATCTGGCTTCTCTTATGAAATCTGACCACTATAATTGAATCTCTGGCATAGTTCTCATCCTGTTTAAAGTAGTGCCTCCTTCTCCTTCTTATGCTTATATTTACATTTATATGTATTATAACTGCCCATTTCAAAACGCTTTGGACAGCTTATATCATATAAAAGTGGTAACAACAAAACTTGACATCTTGGATGAAAAACAGCTATGATAATAAACATGATCTCCATAAGCCTAGGCCTTGGAATAAAGTCAGGTCCCTTCCAGAACCTAAGACAATAGGGGCAATACATGCTAATAATACTTCAATGTTGCCTGGATTTGTCAGCCTTGTTAGGTAATTCTCCTAAAAAGCACTTCTGTAGGCTAAGCTGCCATGCATCCAACCATTGGTCTGGCAATGGTTCTTCTCCCAGTCTCCCCAAATAATTCCCATCTTCCATTATAGGATTAAATGTAAGTATATTTCTCCTACTCTATCCAAAAGCTGCCTACAAGTAGTCCTCAACTTATGATCACAATTAGGATTGGAATTTACATTATAAGTCATTGTGATTGTAAGTTGAATCAGATCCAGTTTTATGGCCATTTTAACAGTGGTCATTAAGCTAATGCCATGGTTATAAGTGCGAACCCATTCTTCTGAATTGGCATAAAAAGTTGGAAATTATGATCATTTGACCACAGGACATTGCAACTGGTCATACATGTGAGCCAAGTACCTAAATTTTGATCATGTGACCATGGGAGTAGTGTGACAGTTATATGTGTGAGGATCAGACTTTTATCAGCAGCATTGTAAACTTCAAGCAGTCACTAAAATAATAGTTATATGTTGAGGACTACCTGTATATGCTATATGCTTCAGTGCAAGGGTGCACTGAAATTAGCAGGTGTCCTCTAAACCCAGAGAGAAACCCTCAAGAGTACTGGATCAATTACAGTATATTGAAAGCTTCTGAGAACCGAATCAGTTCACAAGCATAGTGGGATGACCCAGGGCTGGGCATCGGAAGCAACACAGCCAGAACGAAGGCTTAATTCCCCTTTATTGCTCCAACTTTCCCCCAAAAGTCCCACAGTTCACTGCAGGTCCAGGAGCAAAGCTCTAAACATGCACCTCCCGTAGTTCCTGGCTGCTATTAGTCCAGAGAAGCAGCAGAGTTCTGAGGCAGCCATAGTTCAGGGAACTTGGGCCCAGGGAGTCCTTGTCACAGGAAGAGTTCACTGGGACTGCAAGCACAACCCAGAGCAGAACTGTGTCACTGCAAACTCGTACATAGCCAGGCAAGAAAGATAAACAGGGCAAGGCAAGCAGGGCAAGGCACAGTATTCAGACGTCGATAATAGCAGGTGAGGCTGAAAAAAGGCAATGCTTGTTCCCAACAAGCGCCCCTCCCAATGGCATCTCTTTAAATCTCATTTCTCAGGTAAGCCTAGTGAAGAGGGGTGGGGCTCCCAAGTCATTGGATCGCCCTGCATTGATTCTGCCTCCTCTCCATTCTCTGGGATTGGGCGGAGGGTAATTGCTTGTCACCGGAGCTCTGTCTCTCCTCTGCTTGCCTTCTCCTCTCCCCTTTCTTGGTCATTCTGCACCCTCTCTCCTTTACTGGCGACCGTTCCCAGGCCTGAGGGACCTGGGACTGCCTCATCTTGCTCCTCCGTTTGTTCCTCCGGGGCCAGAGAGGCCACACCATTTTCCTCTGTAGGCGCTAGCTCCATCTAATCCTCCTCCTTGGACCCAGGCTCTGATGGGGCCGACAATATATAAATAGCCAAATGATAGCAGTTTTGATCTCAAACTAGGTATAAACCTAGATAAGAATGTATCCAGTTGATTAATTTTTCTGCAAAACTACTCAAATCTGAGAAAGGAAGATGAGACACAGAATAGCAGCTTTATCATGGATGTTTAAACTAAGATAAATGGCTTTTTAGAGGAGTTATGATATCATTTTCACCTAATAAAGCATCTGAATCAGTTAACATCAATGACATTTGATGGAAGGGGAGACACATAACAAGAACATCATTGTGCTAACACAATGCAAACTTTGCCCCTTTTGTGCATGTATTGTGATATTTATGAAAGCGAAGAAGCTCATAGTGTGACAGTGTCTGCACCATTCTGATTAAAGTATTGAGTCCTTGGAGACCTATAATTATCATGCTTGCCAATGAAGTCGTCTTTGTGTGGAAGAGAGAGAAAGAGAGAAAGGTATTTGTGCACAAATATTGAATATATAATATCATAAAGCTGGAGTAGATCACCTTTTGGTAATTTTAGAAACAGAGTTATATGGTTGGAACAGAACTTGGAGATCTTCAAATCTTACCTCCTGCTCAAGACAGGAGTCTTATATTACCCCATTCAAATATTGTCCAGCCTATTCTATTTTGTGATGGAGCACCCACAACCCCAGGAGGAAAGCTATTCCATTAATTAATTGCACTCACTGTCAGAAAATTTATGACATTGACGTTGTGTCTCTCTTTGACAAGCTTCCACCTATTGTTTCTTGTCCAGCCCTCTGGTACCCCAGGGAATGTTAATTCCCTCTTCTTTGTGACAACTCTCAAGTACTGGAAGATAGTTATCATGTCCCACCAATCCTTCTCTGTGATAGGCTAGTTATATCTAGGTCCCTCAAACATTAATCATCTGATTTAGCCTTCAACCCTTTATCATTTTTGTTGCTCTTCTCTACACACTTTCCAAGGTCTCAACATTTTTTTTATTTTGTGATGACCAGAACTGGATGTAGGATTCCAAGACAATTCGCCACAGCCAGCTCACCATGGCAATCTCACCACGGCTAACTTGCCACAGCCAACTCACTGCAGGACACTATCACAGCCATCTTGCCACAGAACACTAATATCAAAGAAATGGTGGAATGGAATCATTAAAAAAAGGATGCAAAAGGAGAGACAAAATGAAATGTGAATGGCAAAAATTAAAATAATTTTTATTTATTTTAAATAATTATAATTGTTAAATTGTCCTATAGCGAGTTGTCCCATGGCAAGTTGGCCATGATGACTTGGTGGCAGAGAGTTGGCCATAGTGAGTTGGCCATGGTGGGTTGGCCACAGCAAGTTGGCTGTGGCAAGTTGTCCCATTCCCTTCCAAGTGTGGTCTCACCAGTATGGTGTAAAGTGGTACTACCACTTCTTGTTATTTTGATGCTATCCCTCTGTTGATGTAGCCTAGAACTGCATTGGCTCTTTTGGCACACTGCTGGCTCATGCATCACACTACCTGAATGGAATTCATATTTCACAACACATTGCCAGGGGTGGGATTCAAATTTTTAACAACTGGTTCTGTGGGCGTGGCTTAGGTGGAAGGCATGGCTTGGTGGTCATGTGACTGGGTGGTCATGTTATTGGCTGATGTGGCCAACTCAATATCACTCACATCGAGTCATGCATCTTCACCCCTGGCCTCTCATGACTGTGGGATGCTGCAACAGTTGTAAGTGTGAAAAATGGTCATAAGTTTTCAATGCCATTGTAACTTTGAATGGTCACTCTACACAAGCAAAGTACCAGCAAAGGAGGGGAAAAAAACTCCAGAGATGTTCCTGAGACAGGAAGTCTAGTCCTGCCAAGAATGTAACAAGAGTTAACAGAGAGGCAGTTTCTGTAAGCAACACCAGAATGTTTCCTTCCTGCCTTCCTTATAGGATTAGGCCACTAATTTCTTCTACCAACCGGTTCTCCGAACTGCTTAGAATGTTAACAACCAGTTCTAGAGAATAGGTGCGAACTGGTAGAATCCCACCCTGCACATTACACTATTATAAGTTTCTAAATTTAAATAAAACCAAATTTTAGGCATATGCTTTGCGTTTTTTTCCTTAAATATACATTAAACATTGCTTCCAATTTTCAGTAATAATATTTCAAAGGGTAATTTGAGATGACACAAAATTCAACGACAATAGTTTAAAATGTGTCTTTACTGATACAATGTTATAGAAAGTTAATTGAAATGGTGGTGAAAGAAAGGAGAAGAACTAATTAACTTTCAAGGTATAACAACATCCAATTGTACTACCTATCACTGTTGATCTATTTCTAGGTGAAAGACCTAAGATGACCCCATTTTTTGAAAAACAGATACAAAAACTCCAGACTAGAGTTTGTTAATTTAAATATTGACAAGCCACAGTCCATCCCAGCCAGCTTCCAATAAGCAAAGCCAATGGAGAAAGCTAGATTTGCCTAATAACTGTGTGATTTATTTAATTGCAGTGATTTGCTTAACAACTATGGCAAAGATTCATTTAATAATACCTACCTTCCTTGGGAACAGAAATTCTGCTTCCAATTGTGGTTGTAAGCTGAGGACTACCAATGCTTGAGTGAACCTATCCAACCTAAAACAGCAAGAGCAATTTGCTCAAGAAGAAAGAGACAAACTGCCAGTTGAGAAGTGTAGTCTTATTCAGAGTTATAGGAAGTACTTGACTACAGTTATTGCTCAAAAGGGTGTTTCCATGTCATTTTCATTTATTATTTAGAAGAAGAATATGTTAAATCATACATTATAAGCAAGGTGCTGCTCTTTGGACTATAGAATAAAGAATGATAGGTGCCATTTATTTTTATCAATTTCAAGTTATTTCACAATATCCAAGTAATTGGATACCAATAGTTTTGCCCACATTTGTGGCCTCCTGCAATGAAGGAAAAAGTGCCTGATGTTGTACTTTGTTCATCACCCTAATTGATGAAAGCCTGAAGTGGTTTTCATCGACCCTACCTGCACTATTAACCATGGAATATTGTTACACAAGTTAAATAGTATCACGAGATAATAAGCTTACTAGGGTCATTGGCAGCTTCTGCCAGAACCAGAACTTTCATGTGATTCTGAATGTTAAGAACAGTAACAGAGTTGGAAGGGACTTCGGAGGACACCTCGTCCAACCCCAGGAGATGGATGATGGAAAAGAATGGGCTGCCACAAGGAAATGTATTATCTCCAACATTGTATAACATACTTACAAATAATCAACCAGACCTTGATATCACTCATCTATTCATCTATACAAATAATACAGCAGGGGCTACATAAAATCAACTTTTGATGAGGTAGCTGGGAAACTTACGGTAATACTTGGAGAATTAGATCATTATTATACCATAAATCATTTAAAGCCCAACCCAAACCAGACCCAAATGTATTCTTTTCACTTCTGAAACTGAGGTGCAAGGGAAGAGTTCGATGTTACGTTACAAGACTGGCCAACACTGAAGTATTTCTTAAGTAGCACTAAGGCTAAAGTCAGCTTGAGGAACAATATCATCAGAAAATTGATAAACTATACATGAGGGGAGTTCAATCATCTATATTGCACACATTAACTTTGGCGTTGAGCATCTCTGCCGCAAAGTATGCTGCTCCAGTGTGGAATGTATCTACACTTGTGAAACAAGTTGATAAGTGAAGCAATGCATTTGGTGACATGTTGTCTCAAACCTACTCTAGTGGAGAAAATATATCCTCTCTCTGGCATTGCCCCACCTAAGATCAAGAGAGAAATAGCAGTGGATGCCAAGAGTACTAAGCAAGAGGATGATCCTTGACATTCTCTGAACAGACATATGCCCCAAGCCCGCCGACTCAGATCTAGGAACAGCTTTATGGCAGGAAGAAATATTCTTGAATGGTACATGAGAACAAAATTGAATTAAAAGATGGAGGAAAGATACTAGTGAGAAAGGAATAATATTAAAGGAGGATGAAGGATCTTACCTCCCTGATATCACTTGGAGGACCCTAAATAGGTTGAGAGTTGGAGTACCTAAATGTAAAAACCAATATACTCAAATGGAGGCTCTTAGCAGATAACAACACGCTGTGTTAATGTGGAGACACAGAGTCTGACCTATCTGCTGGTATGTCGTCTACTACCAGAAACGTATACTGATAATAACTTACTTTTGGATAAGTTAAGCAGGTGGCTTCATTCTGACAGTCTAAAGTTTGATCTAGACATGGAAAAAGTTAATGGTTTCATCAAACTTCATTTCAAATTTTCTCACTGCACAAAAATGCAGTAGAAATGCATCTGGTCCTGGAGATTTATTCAATTTTAATTAAAGCATTGCTTCCTTTGTTTCATTTTCTGTAATACCGTAGCCTTGTTAAATGATTCCTTTTGCTGATGTGTACATTTCATAATCAGCGTCTGAGTACTCTGTAATCGCTTTGAAACTTCATGTTGGTTTTTCATATATTTGAAAATTAAATTTAATAAAATTCTGTATCATCTCATCAATAATTCAAACAATTGCTACTATCATATAGTGAAGTGAGAGATCTTTTTCTCATTGGGTAAAACAACAGTTTTTTATATATCTTTCTTGAAAGTCACCTTTTTATAACTTACTTGCTTCTGAAAGTAAAGGTTCCCCTCGCACATACATGCTAGTCGTTTCTGGCTCTAAGTGGGTGGCGCTCATCTCGGTTACAAAGCCGAAGAGCCAGCACTTGTCCAAAGGCATATGGAACACTGTTACCTTCCTATCAAAATGGTCCCTATTTTTCTACTTATGTTTTTACATGTTTTTGAACTGCTAGGTTGGCAGAAACTGGGACAAGTAACAGGAGTTCGCTCCATTATGCAGTGCTAGGGATTCGAATCACCGAACTGGCCAAACTTTCTGATCAACAAGCTCAGTGTCTTAGCCACTTCTAGTGATTTGTAAATCATTTTAATCTTTTGTATAATATCAAGAATTGGTTTCTGTTTTGAATTGATTTTGATAGTTTTGAATCATTTTTCTGTCTATCCATCCATTTCCACAAAACAAATATAAGAGAAATATATCATAAAGCAAAAAATAAAAGAGGCCAGTAAAATAAAAAATAAAAGATGGTGACATTTTTAACTGATTAGAATGTTCTCTGAAGTTTTCCTTTATTTAATGCCAAAGAAATAAATAATTCTCTTAGAAATGCTTTACTGGATTCCCATACTGTGAATAAAGAAACATCAACAGGAAGATGCTCTTTAATTCAGGTTGACACTTTAATTTGATACCTTCTTGTAATAATAATAGGCCATTCAGTTCTACTTTTTCAAGCCAGTGTTTTTTTGGTGAAATATTACATTTGGAATTAAGTATTGCAACTTCTTTATATTTAAGTAATAGCAAATTAAATATCCAGTGCATATCTATTCTTGAATTAATGTTAAGAGAAGGGGCACAATATGTATATTTTTCTCTAAAGGGTATTTATGTCTTTAAACATCTAAGGAAGAAAATAATGACATATAATCTATTATATTTTTGGCAATTTGCAGAACTCTTGGTGTGAACCAAACATTTGTGCAAAGAATCTGGTTCCAGATTTTCAGGAATAAAAAAATATCTTGCAATTTCAAGAAGAAATTGGAAAAAACCCACAAGTTATTCTCTAGTTATCTTTTAAAGCATAAATTGAAGTAATTGTAATTTTCCATTGTTCAACCGTAGTAATAAAAATATTTCTATTTCATCTGGAATTTTATGTTTCATGATAAATTTAATACTCTGTTGTTTCCACCAGAAACAACATGATTTTGACCAAATGTTAAATTCTAACAGATTAATATATTTTTAACATTGTGTTTCATAAATACCTCTACTGTCTGGATTCTCATTTTTTTCTCTTCCTCTCCTCTTTTGAATGTGGTATTCAGTCTCTTAATCTTGTTGATTTTTTTTTTAAATTAATCCATGAAGTCAGTGATTAATTAAATGTAAGGGTAGAAAAATATCTGAACCAATTTCTTTCTGTTTCCATTTTTTCTTGTTTTCTTGTAGTTCATGACTCAAGCATTTTCTTAGCATCTTCTGTGGAGAGTGTAAAAGCTTTGCCATTCATAAGACCCTCAAATGAAATGGAGTAATCCACCTGCATTTAATACTTCTTTCTTGGAGACAGGTTGCCATTATAAAGATTATTCTGTTTGCTTGAATTTATAACTTTTACTCTGAAATTTCTTACCATTCTACAAAGAATAGAATGCAAAATTATCTACTACAGTTTTTTTAATAAAGATTTCAAATACTAAAACATTAAAACTTTCAAAGGCAGTATACTTCAGATATTTAGAGGAGGACGTGGTGGTGAGATAGAGTTAAATTTCAGGTATGATTTTTCATTCTTTCCAAAAGATACAAAAACAAACAACCATTTTAATGGCCGATTTTAAAATGCTGTTGTCAGGATACTTTTGTCTTTCCCACGTGTTTTACAACGGTGCACTGATTTTCTTAAGGTTAAAAAACATATGCTTTGGACACAATTTTAATAATCTCTGAAATCTATTGCAAGATCATTTTGAGGCTACAAACACTCCAGATGTTATTATGTGTACCTTTAAAAAAAAGTCTTGGGGTGTGTCAGTGCCTTTATGCTATACTAGTGTGCTAAGAGGTTAGGAAAAATGGGGGAGGAGACACTGTACTCAGCTGCCATGCTGTTATCAGAGGGATTGTTTCTGGACAGAGGTTCAGCATTCATTGGTTGTCTGAAGAAAGCCATTTCATCTGAGGATTGGATAAGAAGCTGCGTCAATTTGCTGCCCGTCTCCAAGGCACTGGTGATGCTGCCTTCACAAGCTGACTAACGTCACAGCTCCATCAGCCAGCGGGGTGTGGGCTTGCTTGTTGCCCCCCCCTCCTGTTCTCTGTTTAATTCTGTATTTGCTTCCTGCTGCATTTCTTCATCTGTCTTCTGCCAAATGCTAACAGCATGATATTTTGCAATCATTTAGGTGAATACAAGAAGGACGAACTCTTGGAAGCTGCTAGGTAAGTGCTGTTCAGAATACAAATGTGTTGTTTTTGAAGAGAGGTAGTAGAAATCAGGGTGAAAATGGGTTTTATGATCTGTCATGTTGTCATTATCTTTTTATAAAATTGAGCAGATAAGCAGTCCTTGTTAACATGAGTCTTTTGGATTTAACTACTTGCAAAAAACTAAACAGTTGTTTGTAATTCTACAGTATAGTTACAGTTACATTTCGACAAGATGCATTTCAAATTCTATTACGTTTAAAAAAGCAATTTTGAATGAGAAATGTGTTAGGACATTTTTTTATTCTCTACCTTATGAATTAAAGGCACATCCTTCATTTACATGTTATAGAAAAGCTTAGCGAAAGGCTGGAAGCTATTTATAGTAGCTTGAGGAATATTGCAACAATTTGGGAAATGTATATTTGTTATATTTAAAATACAGTAAATTATTGTATTATATGTGTTTATATAGGAATATTTTAAAGGAAATAATTGAAGCAAATTTTTGCTAAGTCAAAATGCACAAAGTGAATTGTGAACAGATGTTAATGTGAAACTCCGTTTCATATATTCTATAAGAGACTTCCTCTCCCTTCCATTTCTTCTTTGCAGGAGTGGCAATGAAGAAAAACTAATGGCTTTGTTAACACCTTTAAATGTGAATTGTCATGCAAGTGATGGGCGAAAAGTAAGTCTCTGTAAATATAATTGTTATAATTTTTTTGGCAGCTGGTCAGTATAACGTATCAATTTAAAAATTTGATAACCAACCAGTTTTGTGGATTGTAATTTGGGTCTCATCACATAAGGTTGAACGATGTGTACAATATTGACAGCTTGACAGAGATAGTGGAACATAAAGTAGTTGACTGACTGCATTTTAAATGACAGTCTAGCATTTTGCTGCAGAATGCTTGTTAATAAATGTCAATTGTGAGTTTGGGTTTCTTAATAACTAAATAAACAATTTTCTCTGTGTGAGTGTTCAGGCTGTGAAAAACAGAGTTTCAGTACTTTAGCTTGTTGTAGCCAATTTCAGATCAATTTCATTAATCTTGTTGGATATTCATTCCAAATTTTTATAGTCTCACTTAATTGTCTAACTGCAGCTTTACATAATGTGGAATTAAAATATATTAATCAGTACAAAGTAAGAAAAGGAAGAACTTATACATTCAGAATTCTAATTAAATGTTTCATTAATGTATGTATTATTATAATCTGAGGTAATAGATTCTAAACTCATAGTTTACCTGAGTTCACACAGCATGGTTGTTTTGTCTATTGATGCTTCTTAGGTCTCATCAATTCTTAATAACTGTCTGAAATGGGTAATCAGGTACCTCAGCTTCCGTGACTGAAATCTCCCCAGGTAATTTGGAGAGAGGACATGAGAGATATAATTTGGAACAGATTGTGGCTCATACTCTGCCAGCAGCCTGTTTGGGGTTTATTCAGTGCAGTGAAGATTTAAAAGAATATTTTGGATGCAATTCGCAGCCTAAACACATTTTTCTATAATTTAATATGTATAGCTCTTACCTTATACTCATCTTTGTTAAGTATGATTGATTTGTAAGTAATTGTAATTGACACTTAGCCAGTTTTAAACTTTGTACTTCTTCCTGGAAAATAACTGACTGGTTGTCTTAATTTTATTTTTGCATTAGACCAACCATCGGTTGGTGAATTCTCAAATCGTGAGTTTTGAAACTGTGTGGTTCAACTCCTGGCATTTCAGTTTTGTCACCAGGCAAAGCTGGGCTCTGTTACACCATATTTTTGCTTTGCCTTGACAAACCGATTGTCCACTTTGTTATCTGGCCCATCATTATTATTTTTTTTTGTTGTCACAGTGATTGCCCCTGTAAAAGGTGGTCCCCACACTTCTTAGTTTCTCAAGCCTGCCACTGCCCATTTTGCTCACCTACTCTGTCTACCATCCCCATCTTTTATTCTTCCTCCAGCAGAGTAGCAGCTAAGGGCCCAGAGTTTTGACAGCAGTCAGAGCAGCAGAAATAGAAAGGAGGTGAGCAAGAGTTCAGCTTTTTCATACTTGATTATGCAGTGTCAATTGCTTACAAGACCAGTTGCTATTGTAGATTGCTGATATCTGGAGGCCCTGGACTTTTGCTTATATTAATAATTGCTAAATGAGATCCAGAGCAGCACTTCATCAAGGACAGTATTAATCATTCAGTAATTTATAACTAATACAGTTGAATGTTCTGAAATGCACAGTATTTAAATGAGGAAAGTTTTTAGATGTTAGACTGTTTAAAAAGTGAAGCTGTAGCAGAATATAAATAGATCTAAAATTTCTGCCAGAGAACAGAAATAGGTTAAAAATTAATTAATGGACTTAATAGAGTAATTAAAAGATTCAATTAATGGGTTAAACAGTTATTGTTAAGAACTTTTAACAATATATAAGTACATCACTGGACCAGTAAGGTGAGTTGCCATGTCCCATAATGGCAGTTCTAATGTTTGATATGTTAGCTAATGATTAGCGATTTGACTTTTAAAAATTATTATTATGAGGGCAACAACTGGATTTTTTTTCTTAGATTATTAAAATTAAAGCTGAATTGGGTCTTTCTGTTGCTTAAAACCATGTTGTCCATGCAGGCTTCAGATTTGCTCATTTGATTCCATCTGCATGATATCTGATCTATTATGTTTTGTCAAGGAAAACTCTTTTGCTACATACATGAGCATTCGTTTGTAATTAAATACATTGGTAATTAAATGCATTTGTAATGGGCGCTCATTCATAGTCTACTCTTTTTATTATAAGAGTGATGTTGCATTTATTGAAGAAATATACATTTAAGGGAATTGGTCTGAACACATTTGCTGCAGTGATGTCCAGAGTACATGAAAATGTTGTATGGTTTGTAGTTTGTTGGCCGAAGGAAACAGAATGCAATCCACCATTTTTAGTAAAAGACCATCTGTTTGTAAGTGTGGGTTGTCCATAAGTTCCATAAGTTGGACATTCTTAACCTACCTGTAATCACTGGGGTTCAACATAGAATATCTCTCAGATCTTCTAATAGACACACAAAAAACAAAGGTTTTTCTTACTTTCAGATTAAAGATACCTTTTAAAAGACTATACCGGAAATGTGGCTGCTAATAATAAAATAATAAATGTAGATAATGATTCAGATATAACAGATAATCAGAGTTGGAAGGGACCTTGTAGGTCATCTAGTCCAACCTCCTGCCCAAGTGGGACACCCTACACATTTCTGACAAATGGCAGTCCAATCTCTTGAAAGTCTCAACTGATGGCGCTCCCACAACTTCCGAGGGCAAGCTGTTCCATTGGTTGATTGTTCTCACTGTCAGCTGTCAGAAAGTTTCTCTTATTTTCAGGTTGAATCTCTCCTTGTTCAGTTCCATCCTTTATTCCTTGATCTTGGCCTTACAGATTGCTTTAGAAATAGCTTGACTCTTCCTCCCTGTGGCAGACCCCTTCAATATATGGAAGACAGTATTGAGTCTTATTATTGATCAAGAAGGTCTTGTAGACAAGACCTGAACATGTCTCCCCTAATCCTCTCTTTACTAGACTGCCAAGCCCCATTCCTGCAAACCTTCATTGTATGTTTTAGCCTTTCAGTTTCCATCATCCTCACTTACTCTATATCGTTATTTTTTCTAGGTGCTCAACATCTTTTTGTTATAATGTGTGACCAAAACCTGAGATGCAGTATCTAGGTGTTGGTCTTTTAAGGCTTTATAGAGTGGTATTAGTACTTCCCCTTGATCTGATTTGTATTCCTCTGTTAATACAATTTTAGATGCATTAGCTTTTTCTTTTCGGCTGCTGCTGCACACTGCTGATCATATTAGCGGTTGGTCCCCCTAAACTCCCAAATCCCTCTCATAGGTTACTGCTATGCAGCCTGGTTTCACCCAGTCTATATGTGTTCTTTTGATTTTTTCTTGCCTAAGTGTAGACTGTTTACTTTTCTCTACGTTGAATTCATTCTTGTTAGATAGGGCCCAGTGTTCTAGTCTGTCAAGATCGCATCTGGCGATCTTTGAGCCTATCTTCTTGGGTGTTAGCTATTCCTGCCAGTGAGATCAATCTGCAAATTTGATAAGTTCCCCTTCTATTCCTCATCTAAGTCATAATGAAGTTTATTGAAGAGTACTGGGCCTAAGATCCCACTGCTTTCTTCCCTCCGTCTAACTTTAGACCCATTAAGGACTACTCGTTGGAGCATGGTTTGCCAGCCTGTTTCTGAGTCCCTTAGTGTGGGTCTATCTGTGGCCCACTTTTTTCTAGCTTAGCTAAGAAGTAAGTTGTGGTCTACTTGTTGAATGCCTTGCTGGAAATCTAAATATATTATGTCCACAGTATTTTTGCTGGTCTAGCTTTACTAATTTAGTCACTGTGTTGAAGAATAAAATAAGATTGGTTTGGCATGATCTGTTTTTAACAAACCCATGCTGACTGCTAGTTACTACTTTACTTATTTCTAGATCTTGGCAGATCTGTTTTTTTATTATCTTTCAGTTCACAAAACATGTGATACCCACGGTGTTAATTTTTGGGCACCACAATAAAGAAAAAATAAAATAAACTTTCAAATTGTTACCAAACCAAATAGATTAAAATACTGCATTGAAATAAATTTCCCACCCAGTAAAGGGCCTTCCTTCCTCGCCCATCTCCATAAGTCCCTACATTTTGGGGAAAAGATTTCAGAAGTCATCTGCCATTACCTGCTTCCTAAGGCTGAGATATGAGAACTGTCCCAAGGTCACTCTTTGTGCCTAAAACAAAACTTGAACTCAGAGTCTCTTAATTTCCAGCTTGGTATTTTAAATACTACACCAGATTGGCTCTCCAACCAAGTAAAGCAATTACTTCTTTTTTCAAAAAAAAGCAAACCATGGAGAGCCTAGCTATCTCAAGAAATCTTTCTGGTTGACATAAAGCCAAATTGTTTGATCCACAATGGAACTACGGCTAATATTTTAAAAACAATTTCACTCCATTCAAGTTTTTTAATTATTTTTAGTTCTTACCTAAGAATGCATTTTCTTCACTAATAAACCAATTAATCATTCCAAATTTTATTTTCATTTTTCATATATGTTATAAAAGATGATAACTCGAGAGTTGCTACCTTTTGCTAATTTACTTATTTCAAATAAAATCCTATAAGACAAATCATCAGGATTTGTTTCACATATGAGATATTTTTCTTTGACTTTTGGATTGATTTTCATACCTTATCACTTAAAAGACAATCATATATAAATGTTTTCTCTCCCTCTCCCCTACAGAATAAATCTGTATTTATAGAAGTGTGGTATAGCAGGTGGCAACAAGCCTAGAAATCTTGATACTAGAATTTTGTGCCAGAAGCATTGATTATATGAATTATATTGGTGTGTTAAATTATTCATAGTATTATATGTAGTTTCAAGTGATATAATTAAACATGGGTTTGTTATTTGAATCTTTCTTAGCCACTAAACTAGATCCTCCCCCCTACTATTTCCAAGATGTCTTCCAATCTTTAAAGTGTTTATGATGCAAGATGGAGTTTACAGAAAGTAAACTGCAATATATCTGCATTATTTTGCATTATTTGCTTTATATTTAGATATTTATATTTATAAAGATTTCTCATTGATGCACAGTGCTAGAAATTAGAAAACAAAAAGAGTTTGAAGCACAAATGAATGTACTTTTCATGCTGAATATACTTAATAATAATGTAAACCCCTTAGTATAAAGGAAAGATCATAGGGGACTGGTGCACCCCAGTTTAGTGCCAAAACCTCTCCTTACTTTCTGCAGATGGGTAAGGCTATTTGAGTGGATCTCAGTTCAAAAATTCTTCAGTTTCAAAATATCACTATCATGTGAAATACTAACTATTGTGATTTTATTTGAATGGCCTTCCCCTTTCTGCATGTTATATAAATACAATTTATTTTAATTTTAATATTTTCAGCATACCTTAAGGATATTTATGAAATATGCGGGGAAATATCTAATACTCGATTGAACATCATGCTTCCATGTCTCGTCCATTGAATATGTACTATTTTTATTTGTTTTGCATAAACCTATGCACTTGGAAAACTAGAATAAAATTATACATGGACATAAGGACGTATTGTATGTACAAAATACATATATTTTGAAAAAATGTAAGGCAGATAATCTGCCACACAAATAATCTCCCTCCCCACCCACAATCCCATCTCAGGACTGAGTCTTTCAGTACAGTTTTTGTCTTTTAGTCTATGATGATTCAGTGAATTTCAGCATTGGAAGAGTAACAGAATAGCACAATTGGAATGGACATTGGAGGTCCTCTAGTCCAACCCCCTAATCAAGCAGGAGACCTATACCATTTCAGGCAAATACTAATTGTAATACACTTTACTGATTAGTTTACCATATCAAAGCATGAGCATCAGCCACATTAAAACAAATGAGATAAGGTATGATATACTGAAATGTGATAAAATAGCGTGGACTGAAATAAAATATATGGTAGATAAAATAGGATAAAGATAAAAGAATACAGATAATATTTGATTTACAACTGTAATTGAGCCTGGGATTATGGTCATACGTCATGGTGGTTATTAAGCAAGTCACTATATGACCATGCCCAATTGTCAACATTTTTTATAATGGCCATTAAGCAAATGCTGCTTAAGCAAATCCAATGGTGTAGAACAGTGTTGGTAAACCTTTTGGGTACCGAGTGCCAAAACGGGAATGCATGCACGGGGGAGCACTGGAAACTGGAAGAGTAGCTACCCGGTGGGTGCACGGAAGTGCTGGAAACTGGAAGAGTTGGCCACCTGGTCTTCAAGTTTCTGGCACGCATGAGCTCATGAAGACCAGTTGGCCGGCGCCCACGTGCGTCCCGAAAACTGGGAGATACTCTTCTGGTTTCCAACACTCCTGCACACACACAAAACATCTAGCCACAATACAGAAGAGCAACAGGCAATAGCTGACATGCATGGAGAGATTGCTCTGTGTGCTACTTCTGGCACACGTGCCGTAAGTTCACCATCATGGGTCTAGAACAAAGTAATTGTCTATTGAGGAATATCCAGATCTGAATCTAGCCTGTTCTTTCACTGATATATTCTTTGCCCAATCCTCTATTTCCTTCAAGAGATATCTCAGTTGTTATAATCTATAAGGCTTATGGGTATGTAATTTAAGGAGACTTTCTTCTCTCTTTTTTTTTGTATATGGGAAATATGGTGGATAGTATCCAACCTCCTGGAAAATAAGACCAGTGTTGCCCATAGATGTAAACAACTTGCCAGCAGTGGAATTCACCAGTCAATATAAGTCTGAAAGAGTTCTGGGCTAGCAAATCTTCACCAGATGTCTTATTGGGCTTCAAGAATAAATATGTTTAATTTCTGCCACTCATATTGGTGGCTGAGAGGAAGATTATAAGAGGTCAAAAATTTAGTAATCATGTTTTCTGGATAATCCTGGTTAGGATTGGCAAATATGTTAATTATAAAATCCTATAAAGTATTGCTGAGATAGGGATATTAGTTAGCTTTACACCCCTTCAGCATGCCAGATGTGATATTCCAAAATACGACTGAGTTGAACTGCTGATTTTCTAACTCAGATCACACTGTAGTTGTGTAGTGAGTCTTCTTGGTGGCTATTAGTTTCTTGTAGTTGTGTCTCGGCTTTAACATCTTGGCATGATTGCTTAGTGTAAGGTTTCTTTGAACCAAACACATAGCTGCTTTTAGAGTCTTTCTTGACCAAGAGCAATCAAGGACCAACCATTTAGATCTCGTGGGCTGTCAGTTCTTAGCAGGCAATTTTTCTATAATGTTTTTTTTAGCATGAAACACACATTGGCACACCCAATTTAAAAAATTGCATTTGTCTTGAATAGTTGTAACATTGTTTTCACCCAAGGCTGGGCCCTCTTGCTTTTGAACCTCCTTGTTTGTCTCACTTTAGGTGGGCAAGTAGCCTCTTATTGTTTGATACAGGTAGTCGGTCTTATATCAGAACTGCCATAAAAAGTACTACAATTAATTTATGGTTGCTGCCCTCCCTCACATAAACTTGAATGTCTAAGAATAAATTGGTTTTGTCTGTTCAAACACAATGTAATCTTAACATTCCCAGTATGGAAAGTAAAAACATATATAAAGCAACTGCTTCCCAGGATATGCAGATAACTTATGTAAGTCAAGAAGATCAATTTAGAACTCACCATATTCTTTGAAATGCCAGGGTAGTCCTCAGGTATGATGCCCAAATGGGCATTGTCAAGGCCACCCTAGCATTAAAGTCTCCCAATAGGATCACAGTGGTTTTAGGTATTTTATATTTAGTTCTATGGTTGCCTTTTCTAATTGTACCCAGATGTCAAAGGAGAAATTAGAAAGACTGGAAGTAAGAATCTGGGATTCACCATTCCTGATCTGTGATTAGTTATAATCACATACTGGTTAAAAGTCATAATTCAGATATTGTAACTGATGAGAATTCAAAGAGAAATTTAATATACAAAGCACTTTTTGCATATAAATTGTAAAACTTAATTTTAAGGGAAACAAAGGGGGGGCCCCATTCCAAACATTGTCAGTGGATCATGTTATACTTAACTGGAAAATGTTTTGTTGTGGGAGATTCAGGAATCCTGTAAAACTGTCCTTATTTTGGTCATCAAAGAGAAAAGATAATATAGTGATCCTAGTTGTGATTCAAATTTCCAACCAACCATGTAACATTCTGAATGATCTTGAGTCAGTTACTATACAGTTTCTCAGCCCTGCTCTAGAAGAGTCCTAGATTAAATAGTTGGAGGAAATCTGGAAGAAAAACAAGATATAAATGTTATACATAGAAAGCCTTTAAGTTCAGATAGGAAGAATTGACTTCTTGTTTTCATTCATTCATTCATTGTGGTATTTCAAGTCTTATCTGCAAAATAGAAAACTTGCTAATTTA
Source organism: Laticauda laticaudata (assembly GCA_004320025.1). Classification (NCBI taxonomy): domain Eukaryota; kingdom Metazoa; phylum Chordata; class Lepidosauria; order Squamata; family Elapidae; genus Laticauda; species Laticauda laticaudata. The sequence goes on along the minus strand of BHFT01045537.1, from coordinate 6,653 downwards.
TACCAGTTATTTTTAAAATAACAATTTGTGTAACTTATTACTGGCAACTTCCCAGTAAAATACTAATTAAAGTTTCTCTTTTGTAAAGCCGATCCTGTTTCAATTGTGATTCCTTCATTTTGTGTTCATTATTGTTTAAATCCCAATTATTAATGTGTGAATAGAAGGGAAGGCTGTTTTTTTTGCTTATACTCCCTACATCTCCACAAAAGCTACTTGGAGAGTTGGAGAAATATGTCTGAAATGATATTAAAAGCTGCAGTGGGTTATGAAAACAGGTAAAAAAATCTGTTCTTTCAGCCAAAGTTTCAGCTGGCTCTTGATCGCTTCCACGAATAGATTTTTTTTGATTTTTCAAAGTTGGAGAAAAGTTGTTCAGCAGCCCCTCTTATCAAGCAGTTTTCGTGTCCTGAAGAATTTTTCTGAAGAAAGTGGGTTTTTTTTAACTATTGATATTAATAGCATACTATTATGTTGTTATGTTGTTTTACGTTGGTAACGTTGAATTTGCATGCCCCATACCCTGAACTAAAATACAGTCCACAGTCTCTATAGTCATTCTCTAGCAGTTGAATTCCAATTAAAATGGCCAGCCAGTTCAGTCCACACATTTTTTTACTGCTCTTATATTTTTCCTCTTGTTTTTTATTTTCTAGACAAATGTATTATCACCTGATGTCTCCTGAGTATACAGTAGTGGCCAAAATTGTAGAAACCTTTTGGGGAAAATTTACTACTCCCATGAGCTGTTCAGAGCATCCAGAAGTGGGAGGTGCTTCAGTCTCTTCTGGAAAGGCTGGGCTTAAAGGGATGCTCCTCCTTCTCCACGGGACACCTCCCAGCGTCTCCCAGTTTTAGCTCAGCCTTCGTGGTAAGAGGTTGTGTACTCCCTGACTGGAACAGTTTTCTGATTCAGGTTTGCTCTTGGGTTATTTCAGGCTTTAAAATTCTTCCCCATTTAATTTGGCTTTTTCAGACTTGTCCCTCTATTACGTTACCTCGATTAGTTAAAAAAAAAACCAACCCAGTTTCTTTGTAAATAGCGGAGCCTGCCACTTCACAGGCAGCTTGAGGCTACTTATCTAACTTTCCAATCGTCTTTCTCTGCGATCAGAGCGGAGCACTCGCAGCTGTAGCTCACTTCGCCTTGCCGTTTCGTCTGACATCAGCATTTAACTCACAAGTTTAGAGCCTCAGCAGCAGTGGCTCATTAGCATGGCTCAGACATTGCAACAGTGATTCTGCTTACCGCCCTTTTGAACCGCTGGCTCAACTTCAATTGCCTAATTATCACAGTGCCATTCCTTGCTGGTTTCCCTTTCTGGGACCGAGGCAGTACCTTCCACTTTGTTCTCCCTGGTTTAGCTCTCCCTTGTTGGGCTAACATTGATAAGCAGGCTAGTCATTAAACAGGCATTTCTTTGCATTTTGTCTTTAGATCATTTCTTCAGACTGAAACTGTGAGTGCCATTTAAATTGCGCGGACGTTTGGTTTTGACAGGAAAGGATTCACCTCAGACTGTATAGCTAGTTTCCCTTGTTGGGGACCACGGATCCAGAGTTTTTTCACGCTTGGAGCACTTGGAGGTTTCCCTTGTTGGGGACCCTTAGTACTGTTTACCATGTACACAGTTATACATATAGATATAGGCATAAATCGATGTATATGGATATATATGTGGTTTTTTTTAATATATATAATATTATATATATGAATATATATGTATGTATGTAGTTATGTATGTATGTATGTATGTATATATATATATATATGTTTTTTAAGCTCTCGCGGGTACTTACCTTTGTGCTGTTTAGCTCCTTCGGGTATTATCCCACGTCATTGTAGTTCTGTTAAAGTTGTAGCAATGTTTCAGCAGAATCTCATCTGCCATCATGGCTCTGTATGGAAGGAACTGTGAGACACCTTCCATACAGAAGCCTGATGATGGCAGATGAGATTCTGCTGAAACGTTGCTACAACTTTAACAGAACTACAATGAGCTACAACTTTAACAGAACTACAATGACGTGGGATAATACCCGAAGGAAGCTAAACAGCACATATATTATGTATATATATATATATTAACGTTTTCGCGGTAATTACATTGTGTGCTGTTCAGCTTCCTTCGGGTATTATCCCACGTCATTGTAGTGCTTTTAAAGTTGTAGCAACGTTTCAGCAGATTTGATTGGCTGGCAACACTCTGCTCCTGCACTGGAGGCTTTCAGTGCAGCTTGGCTTCGTGTGAAAGGACGGCTATTATCTTAGGAAGCCAGGTTTCATCTGGGTGCTGGTGGGGGGTGTTTGAGCTGGAGTATCAGAGGGAGTCTGTTTCTGCCCAGGTGTTTGCTTGGCTTGTGGTGTGAGAGATCTTCTATTTGAGAGTGCAGGCTTCCAAATGATTGACAGTCTGGTGGAATCATCTCTTCTTATTCATGCTTTCAGGTCTTTTTTCAATCTCTATGGCTTCTCTGATGATTCTGTGGCTGGGGTTTTCTATAGTGGCTAGGGTTTTAGTTCTTGAAGTTGATGTTGTGACCTGTGTTTTCATGTGTTGGCTAGTGAGGAGGTGTGTTCAGCTTTTTTACTGCATTTTTGTGTTCATCCAGGCGGGTACTTGTTCTTCTGTTGGTCTGTCCAATGTATGTGCCGGGCATGATGCATAGGAACTTCGTATATGCCTTGGTTTTCCAGGTCAATTTTGTCTTTGGGGTTTTTAAGGATGGCTGCTATTTTTTTGTCTGTTTTGAAGGCAGTTCTTGATGTGATGCCTGTGTAGTTCTTACTGATTTTGTCTGTAGTACCCCTTATGTAGGGCAGGACAGCTGTCCATAGGTCTGTTGGTCTTCTAGGTTCTCTGTTATGTCTTGGGTGTTTTTATGGATCAAGCTGGTGATTTTGTTTTTTGTGGAAGCCGTTGGCTGTCAATACTTTAGTCAGGGTGCATAGTTAAGTCTTTATATGTGTCTTATCTGCCAGGCGTTTGGTTCTGGTAATTAGTGTTTTGGCCCACGGAATTTATCTGTGCTGGTGGTGGTGGGATTGGGCGTTGAGGTAGCGTTGTGGTGTGTTTCTTCTGGTATACGCGGTTGTCCAGTGTGCCATCTGTTCTTTTGTAGATTAGTACATCTAGGAATGGTAGTTTGTTTTTATTTCCGTTCCATGGTGAACTTGATTTTGGGTGTGTGCTGTTTAGGTGTGTTAGGAAATTGTTTAGGTTTCTTTTCCATGGGGCCAAATCACAAATGTGTCATCGATGTATCTTAGCCATAGTTTGGGTTTGTGGGTGGCATTAGCCAGGGCTCTGGATTCAAATTCTTCCATGAACAGGTTTGCAATGACAGGGTGAGAGTGGTGATCCATAGGGACTCCTTCAATTTGCTTGTATCTTTGTCCTTTGTATATGAAATATGTGTGGTTAAGCAGTGTTCTGTTAGTTCCATGAGGTTTTAGCTGGTTGGATTTATTTTTGATGATTTCGAGAGTTTCTTTATCGGGACTTGAGTGAATAGTGAAACCACGTCAAAACTTACAAGCAATTTCTTTTCCACATGTAGATCTTTGATCATTTCTAAGAAGTGGTATGAGTTTTGTACATATGAAGCTGCGGTTTCAGCATGGGGCTGTAGTTGTTTGCTAAGTGTTGCTAGTTTGTAATGGTGCTCCTTTGGAGCTGACTATGGGTCTGAAGAGTTTGCCTTCTTTGTGTTTTTTGGAGGCCGTATATTTGGGGCATCTAGAAGATTTTTCTCTTGGGATGATCGTCTGTTGGATTTTCTTTGATTATGTGGCTGGTTATAATTTTCTTCTTGGTTAATTTTTCCAGATATGTGGTTGGGTCTGTGTTTTAGGTTTGTATGTGGAGTCTTGGAGTAGGTCTGTCAATTTTGTTTCGTAGTCTTTTCTATAGATAGAAAGACTACGAAACAAAATGTCAGACATCCTGCCACAATAATAGGTTAGCCTCAAATTTAAAACCAACGGCTGTGGAGACCCTGACCCACATACAAACTCAATACAGAAGCCTGATGATGGCAGATGAGATTCTGCTGAAACGTTGCTACAACTTTAAAAGCACTACAATGACGTGGATAATACTCGAAGGAAGCTGAACAGTGTGTGTGTATATATATATATATATATATATATATATATATATATATATATTATATATATATATATATATATATATATATTATATATTTGTGCTGTTTAGCTTCCTTCGGTATTATCCCACGTCATTGTAGTTCTGTTAAAGTTGTAGCTCATTGTAGTTCTGTTAAAAATATAATTTTATATATATATATATATATATAATATATATATATATATATATATATATATATATATATTATATATCACACACATACACATACACATACACATACACATATATGAATGAATGAATATATATATATTCATATTCTTAATCTCCTGAGGAGAGTTCTATTTTCAACCGCAGGGGAAGCTCACCCCAAAGTACAAATATTAACAACAACAATAATAATCATAATATTTAAAAAAAAAAGAAAGAAAATTTAAAATTAAAGTCAGAGACAAGACATCAGTTATCCACAATGGAAGGTGACAACTTCTTTCCGCTCCAAGTCAAATAAGTCCCGAGATAAGCCAGTGGGCCCCAAAAGGCCTCTAAGGTGGCGGATAAGGATGCACATAGATGGCACCTAGCATTGGAAGGCAATTGCAGAAACGAACCTGGGAGGCAGACAAGATGGCTATGAACAACAATTGGATCAGAACCCAAACCATTGATGGGGCCTTTGGACTTATCTACCCAGCCCAGGCAGGCTGTTTCTGGGCAACCTCCCATAGGCACATCTCCTCTAATGAGAACTGCCCGGCCAATTCCAGAGCACCCCGCGACGTCGCCGGCCTGAGACAGGAGGAGGGATTACCTGAGCTATTCCCATCGAAATGAGACAATGGATGGAGCTGGCGATTCAAAGGGGCATTGCAGATGGAGTTCAGCAATCATCAGGACCAGACACTTCTTGGCCCCTTCGGATGCAGGATCCCTGTCTGCTCGATCCTTTGTACATATTGGCAAACATCAATCTCAGGTATTCCCCAATTTCCTAACATACTAGCCCAGGGTCTTCGGAAGGGTGACTTTGAGGATTAGGATGTTCCCATGGAGTGGGGTCGATCCATCAGATGGACTGGTGTTGTCAGAGGCTGACCCCGTAGAACGGGGAATGTCGGATGACGAAGGTATCATTCTGGACCAACCTATTTTTCTGGCCTTTTTCGGCCCGCACCTTTAAATCCTTACTGTTCAAGGCAAAGAACACCGCTAAACTAGGCACATCAAACCCTCATCCATTGTCAACAGGGTCTCAGGACGAATCAGAGGATCTCATATTCTCACAACGCGGCTAATGAGGCAGAAACTATTCCTGTCCCATATGTTTTGCTGAATTAGTACAATATCAATGGGCATCAGCAGTATCATACCAGCCCCAACAGGGATCATAAATGATTATATTATTAGCACCAATTTTCTATTTTCTCAAAACGCTGGAGGTGATGAGTTCATTGTGGCACTGGCCTCTTCTTCAATCTTTCCCAATGAGGCCAAGGAAACCCTGAGACCGGAAAAAAAGAGAGCAGAGTTGGCACTCCGTAGGGCGCATGTTTCTGACACTTGGCCCATTAGGGCTGCTACAGCAGCGTCCTTTTTTACACAGTCCTCCTCCGATGGCTCTTCCACTTGAGGGATTATTTGCCGGCGTCAAATGTCAGAGCCCACCAGGACATAGCTAAAATTATTGCGAGTAGCAGAATTCTCCCGCGACGCCATATTTAATGCAGTTAAATTCTCGTCGAGGGCCATAGCATCTCACGTATCAGCACGGAGATTTGCTATGGCTCAGGATTGCAGGCAGATACCAAGCATAAATGCAAATTGGCATTAGCCCCAATATTGGTGATAAATTATTGCAGTGTTCTTGGAGCCCCTCCTTATAGAGAATAGAAACAAGAAAAAAGTGCTTCCCCTCATTTTTGGAGGTCTGAAAACAGAACACCCCAGTCATTTGAAGGGTTCCTTTCGGCCCTACTATCAAGGCCCATATGTTCCCGATCTCAGAGAACACCAGGCTACAGGCCAGTTTTAGACAGGATAGGTCTGAATCTTCCGATAGAGGTCAGCGGGGAGGCCAAAACAGAAGAAACACCCACAGGCACTCGAGGCCAATGGTGCCCCAAGTGAGTCCTTGACAGCAGTCCCATTGGAGGGCTGCTAAAATTGTTTGCTGATCAATGGGTATAGTTCCACCTCTGATGCATGGGTCAAGGACACTATTAGGTTTGGCGCTAGAGTTTAAATCCTTTCCCGAACTTTTTCTTAGGAGCCCATAGGTCCTGGACTTCATTAAGAGGGCGTTGATGCAGGAGGCTATCAATCATCTTCTACATATTCGGGCCATTAGAGAGGTCCCATCTGAACAGCGGGTGTCAAGGCTGTTACTCTCTATTGTTTGTGGTCCAAGAGTTTCGGGGGGGCTGGAGGGCATTCTGGACTCTCAAACGTCTAAAACAGATCATTGGTTTATCGAAAATTCAAGATGACTACTCTCCAGTCCATTCTGCTGAGCATCAGAGAGAATTTTGCTATTGTGATCGGCAC
>BHFT01045536.1:0-16492 GCA_004320025.1 Laticauda laticaudata | reverse complement strand
TACTACCACTTCGGTGGGTGTGGCTTGATGGGCATGGTTTGGTGGGCGTGGCAGGGGAAGGATACTTTAAAATCTCCATTCATTCCCCATTCCTGGGGGAAGGTGACTGCAAAATCCCATTCCCTCCCCACCCCACTAACCTGCTTTCCAGCTCTGTTCTCCTGTGCAAGGCAACGAAAGAAGACCCAGCCAATCAGGTGGGACTTGGAAGGCAGAGAATAGATGGGCACAGGGCCTGTCAGAGGTAGTATTTGCCGGTTCTCCAAACTACTCAAAATTTCCACTTTTGGTTCTCCACCTCTGCTGATGCGGCCCTCGATGAAATTGAGTTTGACACCCCTGGTTTAATTTTAGTTTTTAAATTTTAAACTGTGGAAGTAACAGGTTAGGGTGGAACAGAGTAAGAAGTTTGGCTAGAATTTGAGATACCTAAGCTGTAGGCCATCTTCAACCATAGAAGCTCACTGGGTGACTTTGGGCCAGTCCTTCTGTCTCAGTCCAACTGACCTCACTGGATTGCCAATACGGGGATAAAATAGAGATTCCTGTGGAAGCCTTGTTGAGTTTCCAGAGAAAAGATAAGACAAAAAAATAAAACAGCCAAGGATACCCATCAGGTTTCATCTGTAGCTACAGATATTTCCAAAAATATCTGTATTTTTTGAATATCTGGAAATCTGAACCACGGCAGACACATTCATGGATTGATGGTTCAAAGTACAGTGGCAATCACAAAAAAAGCCTATCCATTTTGTGCGTACACCAAAACAGAGCTTTAATTACACCACTGCAACTACAAGCCTGACTTTTTAAAAATATCTTTCCCCATGCCTCTGAACCAAAGTCTTCGCAATTCTACACTGTACTGACTCTGATTCTCATTATAGACAACTCCCAAAGTTCAGATTCACCCATTACAGGACAGATTGAAATTTCTATCTGTTTTTGACAAAGGGAAGTTGTTGATGTAAAATCAGCTTTTCTATTTTGTTTTTCAAGGATGCAGATAATCAGGGTTCCTGTCAAAGAAGAAAGGAAAAAAAAATTCTCTTGAGGGAATAGGTAGGCAAAAGGCCCCCTTTTCGAAAGGCAGCACTTCAATTTTTATAATAAAGCCCTTTTCTCTGAGTTATAATGACATAATGTGGCAAATATTCCATTATGCTTGCTCGGCGTATTAATTTTGTCAGCATCTCCTTTGACAGTCAAACAGCTTTCTTGAAAGGAAAACAAAGGCTCACCATACCCCTTCCTAAGTTCTTTGTTCCTGAGATTTTTTTTAAAAAAGTAATTATTTTGTTCTCACTGTTTGGACTCCAATCTGCTGTTCTCTGCCACATTCTTTCCTAGGCAATTACACTCCCCCCCTCTCTCTCCCTCCCTCCCTCCCTCTCTCTTTCTCCCTCTCCCTCTCCCTCTCTCTCCCTCCCTCCCTCTCTCTCTTTGTGTATGTTAATTCAGAACCATCCTTTAGTTCAGTGGGGCTCATTCCTAAGCCAGTATGGATAGGATTTTTGCCTTAGCTTTTGTCTTCAAAGAGTAGATGAGCAAAATGAGGGGTTTTTTTTGGGGGGGGGGGGAGGGGGTTTGAGATTTTTAAAAAGTTCACAAAGATTTTTATTGAGAAAGGGAAGAAGTATATAACTCAGAAAAACCTTGTCCCAACATGTGGTGGGAATCCTATTCCTGTCAGTGTGATCCATATTTAGCACAGCAAGAAAAAGTCACATAATTCATCACTTGGAGCAGGGGTCCCCAACCACCGGGCCCCGGACCAGTACCAGTCTGTGGATCATCCAGACCAGTACCGGGCTGCAAAGAATGAATAATCGTGATTAAAATATATATTTTATATTAACTAAAGCTAAGGCGCCATTTACTATTGGGAAAGAATTGATTTTGCCAGTCCTTGAAAAAGTGTTTCTGCGTGAAACTGGTCCCTGGTACAAAAAAGGTTGGGGACCACTGGCTTGGAGAACACCAATATTATTTTGATTTAGGATCCTAAGCAGGCCAAGTGCATCTGGGAAGTTTTCATGTCTGCAGGCTCTGTCTGAAATGTGCAAGGAGGCCAGACCACAGGGTTGGTTTAAAAGTCAACATAAGAGGATTCTCAGTTATTCCAAACTGACAAGAGCCAAAAGAGTCAACTGTATCTGGTGCTAACCAACAGAATCTTCAAGTACAGAAGAACCGATGTTGCAAAAGGACCTCCAGCTGATAATAAATGATATAAAAACCCATCTCAGAACACATGTGTTTTTTTAAAGGTTATTTACTCCCAATGGAAGAGATGATGATCAGAGCAAATTGGTGACACAGGTGTAGCCTATGTACAAATGACAATACACAGATTGTTCTTAATGCATGTTTCTTAAGACCATAATTTTCTTTCCAGTGTTGCTCAGATGAATCTGATGAAATGTTACTTCTGTGGGAGAGGTCTGAAAGCTGGTATATGTAAGTAAATAGCATAGTGGCTACTATAGAGGGCTTCTACTGTGTTTTGATTTCTAAAATTACTTTACAGCCTATAGAACTCCCTCTGAGAATCAAAGATCTGGAGTTGCTCAAAGATAAAGGAATCTTTTGGTTTCCATGGAAACATGTTAGCTGTTTGCTAACATTGCCTCCTTGCCACTACACAATATGAGTGTCCTGGATTGTACTCCTTTTTGCCATCCCACTGCTCTCAGATATACGGACAGCTGTCTCTATTTATTGTGCAGTCATCTTCCTTATAAAGGGCTCAGGAGGGGCATCCATGATTACCTCTCTTCAGTTTCCATGGCAGCATGGATCTACCAAAGCACCAGAGGAACCCACTTACCCAAAAAGATACTTTTAAAAAAAAAACTGAAAAAAGTTTGTGAAATTAAAGAATCATGACAAAGGGGAAAGAAGTATATAAGAACAATGGAAAATGATGCAGGCTTTAGCTGTCTTATTCTAAAATTCAGTTTGTTTAAGGTATATAGAAAGTCACTGTCCCAATTTGGAATATTTAAATATTTATATTTAATCACAGGTAAATACTTCAAATCCAAGCAAATTTTTATTCTAGAATCTGAGCAATATGTTAATATCTTTTCAATATAAAGAAAGAAAGGAAGGAAGGGGATGTCAATATTCACTTGTATATATTATATCATCTACAATCGCAAGCATTGTACACATTTTTGGTGAACAACTTAAGCTGATATGGTTTGAAAAGAGTGCAGGGAGGTACTCCCTTGTGAATAGAGGATGGGGTAAGGACTGGAGCTCAACTAACTGGAAAGCTGGGAGCAAACTCAAGCTTTCAATGACTTTTGGAAGTCAATTCAATTGCTTTGATATACAGCCAGATATAATCTCAAATGGCAGGTTCTGGATTTTTTTTAAATTATCAGTCTTGGCCACACCAAAGAGCCTGATTGAAGAGTTACCCTGCTTCCTAGGATTATACAGGAATCTCTTCGTTCCCCCTCCCCCCCCAATAAATAGCTCTTACAAAACCCAGTTATCCTTTTGAATGTCTGAGGATCCCAGACATTTTCAGTAATATTTGCACTTGTGTTCATCATCAAATATCTGAAGACCTTTTGAAATTCCTGAAAGATATTTCTTTGCTAATACTATCCATTATTGTATGGCTATTTAAATTTCATAAACAAGTTCAAAAAGCCAAACAAGGCATTGCCACTTATATTACAGAGCCATCTAATTTATCTCAAGATTTTTTTTTGCTCCTTCACATTTCTTATGATCAAGAACTCTCAAAAGGAAGAAGAAGAAGGAGGAGGAGGAGGAGGAGGAGGAGGAGGAGGAGGAGGAGGAGGAGACATCTTAACTAAAACTGACATTTGTTGTGTTTCCAGAAAGGACTTGAGCCAGGGAAATTGCATTACAATATGTCACAGGAATCAAGTGATGTAAGTACAGGTAGTCCATGACTTATGACCACAAGTTTGAGCCAAAAGTTTCTGTTGTTAAGTGAGATGTTTGTTAAGAGTTTTTACTCCATTTTAGAACCTTTCTTGCCACTGTTAAGTAAATCACCACAGTTATTAAATTAGTAATGACATTATTAAGTGAATCTGGCTTTCCCATTCACTTTGCTTGTCAGAAGGTTGCAAAAGCTGATCTACTACCAAGCATCTAAATCAGAGGAAGTATTCAGCAGGTACTGACCAGTTCTAGAGAACCGGTAGCGGAAATTTTAAGTAGTTCGGAGAACAGTGGTAACCTTCCCCCAGGGGTGGGGAGGGAATAGAGATTTTACAGTATCCTTCTGCCATGCCCACCAAGCCACGCCCACCAAGCCATGCCCATACCCATTAAGCCACACCCATAGAACCAGTAGTAAAAAATTTTGAATCCCACCACTGATCTGAATTTTGATCACATGACCATACTTACACTTGTAAGTATGAAAAACAATCATAAGTCACTTTTTTTCAGTGCCGTTGTAACTTTGTACAGTCACTAAATGAACTGTTTTAAGTCGTGGATTACCTGTACTGTGCATACCTAGAAGACTACAAATATGGGATAAGAACAGCCAAATACAGAAAAAGCGCCCTCCAAAATGTCTTCAGATAAAGCCAGATATACCCATCCATATACAGAATGTGGCGAGCTACATCAGCGCTCTACATTTAGATTCAAGGATGTGGAATACAGATTGTGTACAAGAGACATCTAAAAAGTATGTAGTTCAAGGTCCTTTAGTGAAAAGCCAAGGATTGTACTAAGGACTCAGATTACTTAGTTTTTACATGTATGTGATTTTTTTACATGGTAATGAAGGCAAGCAATTGTACTGTGTTCAGAATGTTTCTAACAATGTTAACAGAAGGTGAGAATAGGAGCTGTTTACTCTGACTCTTGTTGACTCTGAACAAGAATAATATAGAGCAAATCTTGTCAAAAATGCAAGAGTTGTTAACAAAACATCAACTTAACCTTGAGAAAGAAAAAGGAATAAAGAAATTAGAGATAACCTCACAATGATTTTTTTTTCATAAAACAGGAGTAGAGGTTAACACCCAGGTTTTCAAGATTTTGTTTTCCTACACAATCGAGTTACAGTTGCCCTAGTGTTTATTTTCTGACCTGGCTTATTTCAATGGACTCACAGAAGAACACTTTGTATTGCATATTTTCACAGAAGCTTCCTGTGAAACAACTTCCCTGATTATTAAGGCCATGATGTTTTCTCTGTGGTTATGTGAGGTGGAAGCAGATAAAAAACCACCAAAAGATTCGTTGATCCAAGGAAAACAAGGTTTTATTCACGTGTCTATTCCACGTGTCTGCAGAGACGGGTCCCCTCAGGCATTGAAGGAACACAGAGCAAAATTCAGGCAGCATTTTTATCCCCTCTTACGAGGCCTGGCTCACATTCTTTCTGTTTTCAAATGATACATATATTTCGAAGTTCATATTAGCTCCTTATCTAGCAAAAGTAGTTATACGGTTTCTGACATCGCAGCACTTTATTACAGTTCCCCATTGTTCTAGCCTTATCTTGTTTTTTTCTCTTGTGCACAAACTGGAACACTTTCTTATTTAGCAGAACTAATTCAATGGGCCATCCAACATGGCTTCGGTTCTGCTCACAGTTAGAAAGAAAAAGAGAGCTGGAAGCTGTAACAGGTACATCCAGAAATGGCTGTTTTCAAGAGAAACTTCCAATCAATTTTACAGCAAGGGAAGTAAAAAATATTTAAGGAAGGGACTGATTCTTGCCAATAGAAGACATGTCCAAGAGGTGGGTAGGGTTACATTTGGTCAAATATCAGAAGTAATTGATAAATTTCCAAAGTGTTTTCTGAGAAACTAGAAGTCTCGATAGGGAAGACATTGGTATTCCATTTGGATATATCTTTTGCATCAATCTTCATAAAAGCCAGAAACCTGTCTTTTGCCTTAGATGGAAAATGAGAAGTGCTTGAAAATCTAATGAAACAAGTTCTTGAATCAGATACAGAGAACCAGTAGGCTATATGTATCATATCAGTATTAATATTTAATAAAGAATATATAGTGATAAGTGCACTGAAAATTAAACAGTATACATAATCAGGGGCCACTGGTTAAATCAGTTCCTTGCCTGTTCTTGCTTTGGGGAAAGTCTTTGCAAAACTTGATCTAGTTACAGTGTACTTCCAACTGGTTGATGATGCTACCACAGACATCCAAACTATCATCTATTTCAAGGCATTCTGAGTTAAGTGTCTACATTTCATGGAAACTCATGTTTCTGGAATCTTGGGAGTTGTGCCAATTTTTGCCAATGTTCTGATTATGGGGTCTATGGTGAGGGAATGTACTGCTAGATTTTAGATAAGTTTTATTGTTTTGACCAAATTTGGTATTTATGCAATACAAGAAATGTGGAATCAGAACATTTAATGTCATATTCTTAGGCTTCTATGTCTGTGTTTCAGATATCATTCAAACCAGGGTAAAATATAAGGAGGTAGATAACATCTACTTCAATAACAAAACAGAACTTCAAAACTTTCTTCATTCTTCAATTCTTACTGTATCTTCAAAAGGGAACTCTGGGTAAACAATTTTCCCTCCCAACTATTGGGCACAGGAGTTCAATAGTGCTGGGCTAAATGCATTTCCAGAAAATTAATGAAAATGTGTTTCTGCATTATGATGAAATAAATCTCCTCATTGCTGAAGTTTATCCTCAGCACCTCATCTTTATGGTGTTGGAGCTATGCTTACTTACAGATTGCTGGGTGGCACAGAGGCACATTGGACAGATGATTTCAGTTCACTGCTTTTGGCCTTCAGCAGTTGCCGCAGAAAATTCCCCAGGACCTTCAACACCTACCAGCAAAAGTCAATTTGATCATAAATAATAGTTGCTGTTTGTATGTTTGTTTTGTTTTGAGACATGTGGGCATACAGGGCCAAGTTAATCCAAGACTATCTATCAGTATTCACTGGTGAACTTTGATAGATCAGATTTTGGTATCTAGTATAACATACAGAAAGTTATTTTAGCCCAGGGCAGGCAGACAAAACAAAATTTACAGTGTCTTTTACGAGAATTCAGAAGTCCATTAGGTGAGATTAATTCAAAAAAGTGGATTTGGGACATGTATATATTTTCTAAAAAATGAATCTGCTTAATCCAGGAGTTGGTGTCCCTACCATTTAAAAGTTAAGCCAGCAATAAGTGTCTCAACACATCCTCTAAAAGTGAAAGCAATTGGTACCAGCCATAGGCACAACTGTGCAATGCTTGTATGTGTTTCGATTGTATTTTAATTGATAATATATTGCCGTTTTAATTCAATTCAATGGCAGAGTTGCTTCACTGTTTTTCAATTTGCTTGCAGGCAGCCACGAAGGAGGGTGATTGGAAAGAAGACATAGGAATCTTTTAATTAAATTTAATATACACACCTGTTTGTTGTAAAAGCTAAAGTGCCAGCTTAGAAACCAGGAGAATATGAATTCCAGTCCCATCTTAGGCAAGAAAGCCAGTCCCAGGTGACTTTGGGCTAGTCACTCTCTCACCTCACAGGGTTGTTGTTGTTGTGGGGAAAATAGGAGAAGGAAGGAATATTAGGTATGCTTGTTGCCTTTTGCATGACTTGGAATTCCTTCAACCATCTGCAGGGAATCTGTATAAATTTATCTGTATAAATATATATACCATATATATATTTACAGGACCAGTAGAGTACTCAGTATATTGAGTACTGGCTGATGTAATGATTTTCTTTTAGGCTGCCTCCATTATTTGGACTCCTAAATCTTCCTATCTGTTTATATTAGAGTAGTCTGAAGTGATACCAGATTAATATATATTGTGCAGCCTGTGTCATTTATCAAAATAAGCACTCCAGCATGCCAGAAATTACCCTAAATGTTGCTTTCTAACAATAGTTATAAATTCTGAAAGGAAGAAACAAAATAAAACAAAAAGTCTTATTTTCTCTCCACTGAATCTTCAGAAAGCATGACACTTCTAATTTAATTTCAATCGATCCTGTTCATATTAAACAGATTCTGCTGTCATTTCTTCTCCAAGGAGAAGCTTCATTTTAAAGATTTGTTTTTTTATGATGAAAGTAGGGCCACATCTATACAAATATAACATGAAAAAAATACTTTTAGAACATGAGTGAAACATGAATAAAAAATATTTTGATATAATTTACTTTTACATGAAAACTTTTGATCATAAGTAATTTTTACTGGTCAGTGAAAGCTAATAAGGTAATTGTACAATGTTCCAAATATTCCAACTCAGCTAAAGTAAAAGTAATTAATTCAAATTATTTTGAATTAATTAGCACCTTTCACATGTTAATTTTTATAGACATAATTTGTGAGGACGGTCTTTTCCTCAGCTAAATTCTATATTGTAGAGGGGAAGATTGGATTGCATGAATTTTCCTCAACCCTGAGTAACTTTTGCAATCAGACCACCATTAGTCACTCAAAGCATTGAGGATGAAGGACAAGATCATGAGGTGTGTGTGGTGGGGGCAGAGAGTTGTTGATGAACAATAGTGCCAACTGAAGAGAGCAAGGAAGGTGAGGATAAAGTCTCTGTTCAATCAAACTGTGAAGGCTAAAGATTAATGGTAATTTTGGAGATGTTTTACAATGGTGGGTTTCCAAAATTTTTCCGACCAGTTCTATCATGAGTGTGTACTTTGCATGCAAATGCAGCATTCAAAAACCACCCTCTAATGAGGTAAGCTGTTTTTTAGCTCAGCTGATGCGTGGCAATCTGCTCTGCCATGTGAATCAGCTGAACTAAAAAACAAGGGAATATAGAAGAGGTAAAGGTGGGGTTGGGTGGGCCTAGCCAGAGATGGTATTTGCTGGTTTTCCAAACTAGTCATAATTTCCACTACTGGTATGCCAGAACCAGTCCAAACTGTCTGAATACCACCTGTGATGCATTGGAAATAATCTAAGAGTGCAGTTTCTAAAACTTTTTCAGTCCACCGCCCCCTTGGTCCTATAAACTCATCCTCAATGCCCCCCACCCAGGGGCGGGAGTCAAATTTCTGTGGGCATGGCCTAATTTGAAGGTGTGGTTTGCTAGTCACGTGATTGGGTGGGTGTGGTTTGATGACTGGCAAACCAAATACAAATGGTCCTCACTTAATGGCCGGTTGCTTTGCAAGTGTTCTAATTTATGACTGGCCTCCCCAGAACTACTTGACCTGTTTTGGGAGTTTTGACAGCCATGCACACAGATATTCACAGACTCCCTTCTAACCCTGCTGGAGCTGGTCATTTGACTAGAATTGGCAAAGCATCTCTGATTAGATTCTAGTGGTGAATAAAATCTAATCAGAGATGCTTTGCTGATTCTTGTTGATTTGTTTTATTTGTATTTCTTTGTTATTACAGAATTTATTGTTGCTGAATTGGCATTGACATGTGTGTCGCCTTCTTTGTGCACAACCAGAAGCCCTTTGTGGAATTCTTTGCTTACAGCAAAAATTACTGACCTCTGGCTTTTGCCTTGACTTTTCAAATGTGGCCGCCACTGCCACGTTCCAGGTGCCGGCGCCTGCAGCGTCCCAGGTCCCCTTCACTGCCTCCAGGCCCCTCACCCCATTGAGCCTGCTGCACTGGAGGGGACCTGCCCAAGGTAAGTCCGAGTGGAATGGTCCGCACCAAGATCAATGGGGTCTGAGCCCCTGGAGAGAGGGAAAGAGAGAGGAGAAAAAAGAAAGAGAGAAGCGAAGAAAAGAAGAAAAAAAGTAGGGAAGAAAGAAAAGGCGACAAAGAAGGCTTGGGATGGAGGGAGGGAGGGAGAAGACAGAGAGAGAGATGAGAGACGAGACCGAGAGAGCAGATGAGAGAGAGACGAGAGAGGAGAAGAGAGATAGAGGAGAGAGAGAGAGACTTGATGCGATCAAGATTGAAATTGAGGGCCTAGTTTAGAGGCCTTGTTCACATTGAAACATCTTTGCCCAGCATCCTTTCCGCACACTGAAACATCTTGGCTAATCTATGACATTAAAGGTGGCCAAGTACTATCAGGAAGCTCTCATCGTTTTGTATTTGAGGCTTTTAAACAGGATCCATTGGGACCAGATCCCCACCCTAAAAAATGTACTTTCTTCTCCCAATGTGCAATTCTGAAGAAGGCAAAACCAAAAATTGTACTGGGAAATTACAAGGGAAAACACACCCCACACACATTACAACACACGTCCCTGTTCCAACACTGCGAGAGCAGGTGATTGACTAGAATAGAATGTATTCTTCATTTATCTTTCTCCAACTCCCTCCCTCCTTTCATTTCTTTTTTCTTTCTTGTCCCTTCCTTCCACCCCCTTTCTCTTGAACCGCTTTTCTTTTTTTCCCTTTTCTCTTCTCTCTTCTCTTCTTTTCTCTCTCTCTCTTTCCTTCTTCTCTTTCCCTTTCCTTCCTCCCCCCAGGCTCATCCCATTGACTTTTGTGCATCGCTTCCTGCTTCTGATAACTTGGAAGGTCCAAGCCGTCTCTTCTGATTGGCCAGAAAGGCCAAGTAAAAGGATGTTTCGATAAGGAAACCCAATCCAGGAGCCACTCAAAAGGCAAGCAAGTTAAAAGGAATGTCATTGGCTGCAAGCTGGCAGCGCAAGCCTCTTATATAAAGGGCTGCCGCGGCTTGTGAGCCCAATGTTCCATTACTGTTTTGCTTGTTAACTAATAAAGAGGTTATTTTGTTGGAACCCGGTCAGCCGCACGTCTTTTCTGACGGAACAACAGGCGACGAAGGTGGATTGTCGTAAGCGGAAACCGGAGCGACGCGAGCGAGAAAACAACCATGACTAGATTGAAAATGCTGGTAGCCAACGCACCGCCCGCACTTTTAACCCCGATATGAAGAAGATTGGGAGTCTTATATCGATCGCTTCCTGTGGTTTCTGGAGGAGAGCAACGGAAATGAAATAAATTTCAGCACATCAGTGAAAGAGGCTGTCTTCCTAACACATTGTTGGGGCCAGCCGTGGTTCAAAAATTGGCAAAGGGCATTGGCAAAAGCCCCAGAGACGTGAAACAGATGAACCTGGGTCTGAACTTTAACCAAGATCTAAAGGGCTCCACTACGCGCCGGTTTGTCGTTCAAATCTTATAAAAAGACACGAGTTTTATTAAAAGAGACCAGAGGGAAGACTTGCAGGACCATTGCCAGATTTTGTTGGCAGCTCTCCGCCATCTGGGAGGAGCCTGTGAGTTCCAGAGTATGTATGACGGCTCTATCGCGTGATAATCATGTTCGTGTTAAGTCATAAAGGACTCTACTTTGACAAAACAAACTATTAAACAGAACCTAACCGATAACTTGTGGGCAGAAGCAATGTCGTGGGACAGGCCACCTCCGACAGAAGGCCACGAAGAAATCAGCAGCCGCAATGAAAAACTGATGAATGCCAATACTGACACGATGACCCTACCCAGTTGCGGAAGAAGCAGCTGCCACAACCACACACCACGAAGACCTAGACGAGTTCATCAGAAGCGGTCCATGGAAAAAAGGAAGATGACGATGAGGTCCATCCCTGTACGCCGTTGCGAGACCAAGTCAAAAACGGATGGAGGAGCAACATGAAAGATGAGAAGAAATTGGTGGGAATGCGATGGGCCTGCGAGGGAAACCACCCTCCGCAGCCAGTGTGTATGTTCCTTGATGCCATCTTGTTCGGGGCTTGCGAAGAAAGCGGGACACATTCAAAAGAGTCTGCTGTAAATCATTAAGGAACAGCAGTCCAAGAGAACGAGTGGTAATTGCCCCACAAAGAAACTTGTACGCCGAGGCAAAAGTCCGTTTAGAAGATGGTGAGAGCAGGAGCGCATGCAAGTTGGATACCAGCAACCAAGAAATCTCACCAGGGACTGTCACTATCGGAAGCGCCAGAAGGAAAGTGGGAGAAAAGTCAAAATTTGTAGTGAGCCATTGAAGGGAATCCCCTGTGAGATGGAGGTCGATTTCAGGGATCTTTCCTGATCAAATGTTGTCTTGAAACACAATTCAGGCGGTTGTTCCAAACATAAAACAAAAAGACGCAAGGAAACAAAAATTAATTTCTCCCGTTTGGTAGGTCTAGGACCACTTCAAAGTCACTTTACAAACAACACGCCAAAGTCTGCCACTGACTATAGTCGACCAAGACCGTCCCAAGCCTCCTGTGCATCGAATGGTTTCGCATCAGTTGGGCATCGGGATGACCAGAGTAAGCCGAAATAGCCGCAAGCAATTGGGAAGAGAACCTGCTACACGAATTCCAGGACGTCTTCAACGGCACTCTAGGCAGGTACCGGGGCGAACCTAGTTTTTCTTTAGTTTAGATCCCCAGATAAGCACCAAGAAGAGTTAAAAGGCCCAGATGAGTTCCCCTTTGCATTAAGCCCAAAATTAGATGAGCAATTAAACAAACTGATTGCGACAAGGGGTCATGTGGAACCAATTGGACCATGCGTAAGTGGGAGATTCTTATGACAACACTTGTAAACTGATGATGTCTGTGCACATGCTGCGGGAGACTTTACAAGGCTACCGCTGAAAAACCATACGCCACAAGCAAAAGCGCATACCAAGTACCAGTCGATACAGCACTTGACTGCAGCTCACGTTGGGGAGGAAATTTTTTGGCAAAACTTCGATTTGGCTTCAGGCACTATCAGACAGCTTTCCAGTAGACCCAAGTAAACAGCTTGAAGCACATAACAATAGTAACGCCATAGTGAGTGGCATTCAAATGTAACAGCTTTCAATTTGAGTAAGCGTTGCCCCAGGCGGTTTTTCCAAAAGCCTCATGGAACGCCCTATTAAACGGAGATAAAAGGGGTTACATTCCAATACTTGATGACGTCTATGTTCAGCAAAAAACATGACCCAATTAGAAGGCAAGACTAAGAGAAGTGCAAACCCAAATTTTAGAGAATCTGGCCTAAAATAAAAAAAGGAAAAATGCGTAGGCCTGGCTACCGACCGTGTCGAATTTTTTAGGGTCATTTAATTTGACAAACAGGTTTCAGCCCAACAGACAAAAAGGTCAGAAGCAATTAAAGACGCACCCAGTCCAAAAAATAAAAAGGGAGATGTACAGGCATCTTGGGTCTGATCAACGTTTGTTTATAACGTATTCCTCCCCCCACAAAAAGCAATGACTAGCCAGAACCATTACTACCAGTTTGCTGGATAAAAAACACTGTCTGGACTTGCGGATCATTAAAGAACAAAAAAGCATTCCATAAGCATAAAGACTTATTAACCTCAGACGACCGTTCTTATTCAGTTAGCAATACAGTTTTCTATGACGGTCACCTGTGATGCCTCACCTTTTTGCAGTCGGCACCATTCCTGGAGCCACCAATTACCTTGACGGCCGGAGAGAGGCACCCATCGCCTTTTTACTTGAAAACGCTCTCCAAAGTGGAACGCAACCATTAGCCAACTAGACAGGGAAGCCCTGGCAATCGTCACCGGAGTTTAAACGTTTTCATGACATACCTCTATTGGCGAGGACATTTTCCATCGTGACCTGACCATAAACATTACTGGGGGTATTTGGTGGGGAACAAACCCACACCGGAACATTTCTATCCGCCACGGGAATGAGACGTAGGTGGTCAGAATTCCTGGCCGCCTATTCATATACCTTTGCTGCATCGACCCGGAAAACAAATCATCCATGCAGACACTTTTAAGCCGAGAGCACCATTGTACTTACCAACCATATAGAGAACGAGCTGCTTGGCTCTTAACCACCAGGACCGCCCTACAAGTAGAGACCTGCCCTGAACTTCCATTGTTCTGCAAATGATGTCGACAGGAGCCACGGCGATAAGGTCCCAGCTGACTGCCCGCGTTTTTGACTTGGGGAAGGGTTTAAAGTGGCCGGAAAGCCAAAAAGACTGAAGGTTTTCGGACTAGATAAACTGGAACGTCAATATCAAAAGGGGTTTTATGTGTGGGGAGAGCGGCGTTGGTAATTCCATCCAGACTGCAGGGAAGACGGTGTTTGGATATGCTACATGAGGCCACCCAAAAGGCATAGTTAAAATAAAGAGCCTGGCCAGGAGCTAAAATGTCTGCGTGGCCTGGGTATAGGACAAGGATATTTGAATGCTGGGTTGCAACATGCCATAAGTGGTCAGGAGAGCTAGACCCACCACCACCACAAGCTAGTTCCATACGCGCGACTGGGAGACCCCACGAGACCATTTGGGTCGTCGAATCCATATTTATTTGCAGGGACCAAACAGGGGCAACATGTTCTTAATAGGGTCGTAGATGCATATTCAAATGTGGTTGGGGAGGTTATTTAGGTTATGTCATCCCACAACAACCGACTGCTGTTATTAAAGACAGCTAAACAATATTGCTTTGAGCTCATGGTTTACCTGATGTATTGCGTATCCGACGAGACGGGCCACAACTAACGGCTATACAATTCCAAACAGTACTTTGAAGCATTCCCCTGGGTATACGCCATGCACTAACCGCCGTCTGGCCCACCCGGGGCGCACCCGTGAATGGTGGTAGGTCACACGACGTATGGTTCAGGTTACTATAAGGAAGGCTAGAAAAACATGGTACCGTTGGGGATGTCCAAGACAAGGCTGAAACCGCTTACTTACAAACTACAACACATCACTCGCCAGTTTAGTTACAACAAACAAGAACCCGTCAGAAATAAACTCCTCATTGTTTATGAGGAGGAAACTGCATGATCCCATTAGAGTATACTTGCACCCAAAATTACACTTGGAGAAAACCCCGGACTTGTCCAGCCGATTACCACACTTTTGAAAATCGGCGACCTAGTCTATGCGAAGAATTTTACCGCGGGACCCTCTCTTGGCTTCACAAACACTATCACACAGAAATAACAGGCCCCCAGTCCTACTGAACTGAACCGTTTGATGAGTGGAAGAGAATGGAAATGCGGAGGAACCATATTAGACAGACTTTAGTCCGAAACAGTCGAGCGGTAAAAACGACCCGTGCAACCATCAAATGAATAAAAATCAACAAAAACCAAAACCTAAGGATGGGGGAGAAAAACACAAACATAATACAAAAGAAAGGGTGCTGAAAATGGGACCATTGAAATTAAAATCTTAGAGACATCTAACCAAACCATAGAAGAGGCATCTTTACATGGTATACGAAGAAACCTCATCGGAGGTCAAGTCCAAGCGGTAAAGGCGAAGCATCCTGGAAGGGGCCAGCCAGGCTACTCAGCTCAACTAGCCCAGTGGTTGAACCAGGAGGCGTAGCGGCAAAACCACCGGCGGCGCTGAGCAACTCAAGCCAGTAGCGCAATGCGACTCACCCTTCCAGGCGGTTCCATGGAGTACGACGCCAGAGAGACAGCGATCTCGACCGGAAACGCTTGAAGTCCTAGTCGGAGAATGGAGCCACGCAAAGGTCAACTTAGGACCAGAAGAAGCCCCACCTACCTGCGTGACTTTACATCACTCACGTAGGATCTGAACGAAAGGGCCGGGAGGGGTTTCTGTATAACTTGGTAAGAGTTCCCAAGTAGTCTCCTTGCTGATTGGCCAAGGGAAAAAAGGCCGAGTAAGAAGGATTGGGCTTCCATAGGAAGCATCCAAGGAGGCCGCTCAAAGGCAGCAAAGTTAAAAGAATGTCATTGGCTACAAGCCAGCAGGCAAGCCTCTATATAAAGGGATGCCGTGGCTTGAGCCAATGTTCCATTACTGTTTGCTGTTAACTAATAAAGAGTTATTTGTTGGAACCCAGTCTACCGCACGTCTTTTCCGGATAGAACAGCTCTGTTGGGATGTGCTTGGGCAGCTGCCTTCAGCGCAAGGGACCTCAATGGAGCAGCGGGATATTTGAAAAGGAGAGCAAAGCCACTCTGGCTTTCCTTTCCTTTCCCAACACTGTGTTCGGGGGCGGAGATTTTGCACCAGAGCGTGCAAGTCAATGGGATGATCCTGCGGGCCCTTGCCTCAAATGCAGTGACGGCGGGATTTTTTCTCACCCCTGAATTGTACCCTGCTGCTCACCTCCAGTGACCCCCTGCTGCCTCTTAGCACCCCCCTGCCAGCACCATTGCATCTCAGCATCCCCCTAAGGCATCCCCCCCAGAGGGCTGTACCACCCACTTTGGGAACCACTGCTCTAAAATCAGGAGGTGAAAACAACAACAACAACCAAAAAAACCCCACCTCAGGTTATGTGCAGATCCTGTCCACCTTGGCAAGAATTGAGGTTGCTGGCCTGGATAGAGTCAGGATACATCCCTTCTTTTTATATTTTTTTAAAAATTAAAGTTTAAAAATAAAAAGATAAAAAACTAATACAAAGGAAGAAAAATACCTCCAAAAAAGTGCAGAGAAAAAGAAAAATAAGAAATGGAAAAAAAAAGACTTTCCTCTTCCTCAAGAAATTTCAATTACTTATCACATTTAAGGCTAGGTCACACCGGCCAACAGATGCAAAATGTATGTAAAAAGGACACAGCGGATGAGCAAATTTTCCATCCAT
>BHFT01045535.1:0-30603 GCA_004320025.1 Laticauda laticaudata | reverse complement strand
CAGTTCAAAACTTTTTGAGCGGATGAAATGTCAGTAGACGGATGCTGGACGGATAGAGTATGAAAAACTGACACAGTGAGTACAGAATGGATGCACCGCGTTAACCAACGGATGGCAAGTGTTTCTCTCCATTTTATATCCTCTTTCTATCCGTTGGTGCTGTGTGACATGGGCTTAAACAAACAAGAAGTAGAAGAACAAGAAATGGTGATGAACTGGTATTCATATGTGCAAATACATTCTATATATGATAATCATCACACAGAAGGATTTTATAACGAACTTACTGTCTGTTTTGTGGCTTTGATTGGCTGGCAACACTCTATATATATAGAAAGATCTCCACACCACAGGCCAGACAAACACCTGGGCACAAACAGACTCCCTCTGATAGCTCCAACTCAAACACCCCCCCACCAGGCACCCAGGTGAAACCCAGCTTGCTAATGAATAGCAGCTCGCTGATGAATAGCAGCCGTCCTTTCACACGGAGCCAAGCTGCATTGAAAGCCTCCAACACAAGAACAGAGTGNAGCCTCAAATTTGAAACAGAGGAACTGTGAGACACACATCTACACAGAAGCCTGATGATGGCAGATGAGATTCTGCCTCTCTCAGATCACGCTTTGCTCGCACAAGCACGAAGCCGAAAGCACCAGCCTGAAGATGGGGAGTGGGACCTCGTCGAAACATCGCCAAGATATTCTCAATCTTACATGGGAAAAGATCCAAACATGCCAAGACCTGCATACCTGTGCCCGTGAAAATCTACAAAAACGTATAAATACATACATACATACATACATACATACATACATGCATACATGTTGATTTGTCTGTTTTAGATGCATGTCAAATAAATGTTTTTTTCTAGAATAAAATTAATATTTTTAAAATAAAAAAAAAGAAAATAGCCATGAATTTGGTGTTTGTCCTGCCACAAAAAGGCTTGCTACTCTGCCTGTGGATTATATCCTTCTAATGTTAATATTCTTTTATTTTTTATACTTATGCAATCTTTAACCCAGGTCAGAATGGCCGTTCTGTAATAAATTTCCCAGTCTGGTAGACTGAATCCTCCTCTTTCAGTAGTATCCTGCAACAATTTCAGTCTAATTCTGGGATTTTTTTCCTGCCATATAAATTTTGATATTAGCTTTTCCAATTGATCAAAAACGTTTTTCTCTAATTTTATCTCAAATTTATTTGTTGTCTGGTCATTTATCAAAATCCTAGCTTGTTCTTTATTATATATTGCTGATACTACATTTAGGAATTTTGCCCAAAATCCATATACTTAATTTGTTGCGGAACGAAGCTCCATTTTGCATTGTCAAAGGCCTTTTTAGCATCCAGGAATAATGCTACCTGTTCTCCACTAGACTCTTCATAATACTCTATGATGTCTAAAATTATCCTAATATTATTGCCAAGATGTCTATGTGGAAGGAAGCCATTTTGGTCTGTGCATATAAATGTATTTAATATTTTCTTGAATCTTTCGGCTATTATAGAAAGGAAAATTTTATAGTCCACATTTAATAGAGATATTGGCCTGTAATTTTCTATCTTTGATCATTTTTTTTCTTTTGGATAGTAATCTTTTAAATAGTAATCTTTGCTTCTTTCCATGATTCCCGAATCTTTGCCTTATCCAGGACTTTGTTAAATAATTTAAGTAATCTGTTGCCTAATATTTCTTGTTGAGTTCTGTATAATTCAGCAGGAAATGCATCTGGGCCAGCCGCCATGTTATTTTTTTTCTTTATTTATTGCCCAGGTCATTTCTTCAAGATTTATATTTCTATTCATTAGAATTCATAACTTCTTCCGATATTCTCGGAAGTTTCACTTTCTTAAAACATTTTATCACTTTTTGTTCTATTACGTGTTCTTCTTTATATAAGTCCTCATAAAATTTCTGGACTATATTTCTTTTCATTTCTTCTTGATAACATATTTCCCCCTGTTTGTTTTGTAGCTTAGTGATCCATCTTTTCTCCACTTGTTTTTTCAATTTCCAGGCTAGCCAACTTCCTGGTTTATCAAATACATTTTGTTTTATTCTTTTCAGTTTTGGGGCTAAATCTTCTTTTTCCAGCAAATTTATTTCATGTTTTATTAAATTCATTCTTATTTTTATCTCTTTCAATTTGGTTGTTCTTGTAGTTTCATCTGCAAGCTTTCATATTCCATTTCTAATGCTTTTTGCTGTATCTTCTTTTTCTTATTTTTATTTGCCATATAATTTATTGCCATTCCTCTCATAACTGCTTTAGCTGTATCCTAGGTGTTTTGTTGGGATGTGTCTTCTTTATTTTCCTCAAAGAAGAGTTTCATTTCCTTTTCCAATTTCTTTGTCTCGTATTTCTTGTTGCTCTCATTTCCCTGGATTCTGAATATTGTCTTTCATATGTTTCTGCCTTTCTTTTTCCAGATCTCCTCTCCTTGTTGTCTGGTGAATTTTCTTCCTTACTTTCTACCTCTGCTCCTCTTTCCTCAGCCAAGTCTTTCCTTCCTTCCTCTTCTTCCACTGCTGTGTCTCCTTCATCAGCAAATTGTTGATCATAGAAATCTTCCACTTTGTAAATTGTGTCTAGTCAATGTCTCTTCTCTTCATCAATTCCCTCCGGCATCAACCATCTAAAGCTGATGTTATATTTTATTAGCTTTGTTGTCAGAAAGTGGTCTCCTCAAGTCCCTAACTCTTCTCAGCCCCTGTTTAAGAACAGTTATTTGTTTTCCGTTATGTTCTACTGGATCATCTCTCGTTCTATGTAATATTTCACCGTACATCGACTTCTTAATCCATCGAACATGAACTTATCTAGGAAGATTGTGGCTTCTTGCATAGTTCGTTTGCACTCTACACGTCTTGTCTATTTCCATCACAATTTCTTCTTTTTCCGTTTTCAATATTTTCACAATTATCTCACCCATTACATCTGGATTTTTCCTCCTTAATATTTTGCAATCTCAGATAGAGAGCTGCTTTTTGTTTTTTTAGAGAGAGCTGCTTCCAGTAAAATTACCATAGATACCAGCTCTTTATTTGCTTGTATCAGCTTATCCATCAGGTCTTCCACTTTTTTCTTCTATTTATCCATCCGAGATTCTATTTCTACTATTTTTTCTTGGCTTTTCCTCATCTCTTGTTGGTAGCACTCAAATTTTTCATCTATAATGTAGATTTTTTCTTTTAATTCAGATCTTACTGATCCTATCTCTCTTTTCAGATCTTCATGGTTTTTAGACAGCATTTCCTGCATATTCAGCATTAGTCCTTGTAGGTATTTTATCAAGTTTGATCTTTCCCTTGGTAACATTTCTTCTATAGCTCTCTGTGTGGAGGGACTGGCCATTGAGGTCATTGTCAATGTTTTTTTCCAACTCCCAGTTTAGGTATATTTGTATTACTTGTCATACTATATATCTTTGCTATAATATTCTTTGTTCCACCACCTCTTCTAGTTTTTTTCTTCCCTTTCAAATCCCTCCAGTTCCCTCCCATTTTTAACTTTAATTTTTATTTTAAAGTTAAAATAATTTTAATTTTTAACTTTAACACTAACACGTCACTCTGAAATATTTACTTAATAATTTTTCCCCTTATATCAGTTCTATAACTCTATAACTTGTTTAAATATTTATATTAACATGAAAGCCAATCTAAAAATAAATCTAATCTAATATCCAATAATCAGTAGTATGTTAAAATATATCCATAATAATACCAATCAATATGTGATAATTAATTTTAATTTTAACAGATATATTGCTGAGAATAATCCCACTTAGTCAGGTGTTGGATCCGACCAGTGAAACTACCGGTTCTGTGATTTTACATTTTGCGCATGCATGATGATGATGATGATGACGACAATGATGGTACATTGGAAATTCTGCAAGAAATATCATTTGCCTCCCCAAGCAGGAACTGGTGGGAAGATAAAATAGAGAAAGTTTTAACAGATAACAGATAATCAGAGTTGGAAGGGACCTTGTAGGCCATCTAGTCCAACGTCCCACCCAAGTGGGAGACCCAACAACATTTCTGACAAATGGCAGTCCAATCTCTTCTTGAAAATCTCAAATGATGGTGCTCTCACAACTTCCAAGGGCAAGCTGTTCCATTGGTTGATTGTTCTCACTGTCAGAAAGTTTCTCCTTATTTCCATAAGGTTTCGGTCCCTTTATTTCCAGGTTAAATCTCTCTCTTGTTGCAGTTTCCATCCATTATTCCTTGTTGGCCTACAGGCCACTTTAGAAAGTAGCTTGACTTTCTCTCCTGTGGCAGCCCCTCAAAATAATGGAAGACTGCTGTCATGTTCGCCTGGTCCTTTCCTTTAGCTAGAGATAGGCCAAGCCCAGTTTGCTGCCAACGTGTTCATTGTATGTTTAGCCTCCAGTCTGTTATCTCTGCTGGTTGCTCTTCTCTGGTATTTATAGAAGTCTCAACATCTTTTTTTATAATTGTGGTGAACAAACCTGGATTGCAGTACTCTAGGGTGGTCTTACTAAAGCTTATAGAGTGGTATAGTTACTTCCCTTATCTTGACTGTACCCTCGTTAATTACAATTTAGGAATTGCAATTAGGTTTTTTAGGGCTACTTCGAGCACTGCTGCTCATATTTAGCTGGCTGTCCACTAAGATGCCACAAATCTCTCACAGTTACTGCTATTTTAGCCTGTTTCACCCCATCTGTGAATGTGTACTTTGGTATTTTCCTTGCCTAAATGTAAAGGACTTTGTTACTTTTCTCTACATGAAATTTTCCATTTTGGTGAAGAGCTATGGCCCAGTGTTTCTAGGTCTGTAAGATCCATGGTGGATCTTGAGAGCTATTTTCTTGGTATAGCTATTACTGCCAGCTTACTATCAATCTGCAAATTGGTAGGTTCCCCTTCTATCCCTCATTCTAGTCTTAATGAAGATATTGAAGAGTAGTGGGGACCTAAGAAGAAGCCTTGGTGGCAACCCTCACTGCTTCTGTCCCTCCATTAGGATTAGACCCATGACTTAGACTTAGGTACTACTTCATTGGTACGGTTGCTAGTCCAGTTGCCGGGTCCATCTAGCGATGTGCTATCTATTCCACTTTTTCAGCTTACTAAGAATTAGTTGTGGTCATACTTTTCGAATGGCCTGCTGAAACTAATATATTATTAGTCCATAGTATTTTGTTGCTGCTAAGCTGAATTTAGTCACATGGGTTCGAACGAATGAAGAGAGAGAGTGGTTGTCATGATCTGTTTAAAAACAAACACGTGCTGAGCTGCTAGTTATACTTACTTTAACTTGTTTCTAGATGTTGGCAGATCTGGTTTTTTATTATCTTTTCAGTATACTCTTCTTCCTGGGTATCTTGGGACTGTATGGGCTGATTGGTCTGTCTATCTGGTCTGTTTTTTTTCCCTTTTTTAAGATGGGACACCACCAATCAGCTCTTTCCCAGTCCTCTGTTTATTCCCTGTGCTCCAGGATATTTTGAAAGATATGTGCAGTGTTCGATTATACCTCTGCCAGCTCTTTAAAACTCTGGGATGTAATCTGTCAGGCCCAGTGATTTGTTTTCATCAAGATCAGAACAGGTTTTCTTAGCTATTTTTGCTTATTTAAACTTTTATTTTGGTCTGTCTGTTTACAGTTATGTTTTTGGGTTGAGCCTATAGTTTCTTTTTTTTTTTCTAAAGATGATCAAAGAATGAGTTAAGCAGTTCTGCTTTCTCTCTGTTGCAGTGTTATTTCCTGTCATCTTCTCTCTTTAGTTGGACCAACTTTTCTTTCTGATTTTTTTTCTTGTTATTTATATGTTGGAAAGAACACTTTTTTTACTATCTTTGACTTTGTTGGGCAAGTCTTTTGTTTGTTCTGAGCCCTTGCTAATCCTGACTTTGGTCTTTGCAGATTCTGGCTATCTGCTGATTATTCTGCCTAGATTTATGTCCTTCCTTTCATTTTTTTGTACTTGTCCTTTTTTCTTTCAATTGTGAGAGATCTGTTTTCTTGATTTCTTGTTTTCCTTTATCAGTGGTATTGTGCGCTGGCCTGGGCTTCTATGAATCATACTTTTAGAAGTTTCCCAAGATTCTGAGTTGTTTTCCTTTAGGATTTCATCCATGGAATTTTCCCAAGTCTCAGTTTAGTGAATCAGTCTCTTTTAAAATCCAAGACTTCTGAATGCGATAATGTTTCTGATGGCGTGTGTTTGGTTATGGTTGAATCTAGTAATGGACATGTCACTCTCATCCAAGGGGTTCCTGGCAGTTTCAACTCCTCTAACCACTTCTTCTCTTTTGTCAGAATTAGTATCCAGTATGGCTGTTCTCGTAGTTTCACCTCTAGACATTTTGGACAACAAAGTTGTCAGTCATAGGTTCGTTAGGAATTTCATTTTGAAATTTTACACTAGGTGCGACGTTAGTTTTTCCAATTGATTCAATAGGATAATTGAAGTCTCCCATTACTGATTGTTTGTGTTTCCTCATATGTTTGTTGCTGGTAAAAAGGACATTATATTTTCTGCTGATTGGGTGTCATTCTTTTTTCTTTTATATTGACCATATGCATTCTAGGAGGTTTCATCTTTAGTTTCAAGATGTTCTTGTAGCAATATAGTGTCATTACATACAGTGCAACTTCACCTCCTCGATCTATGGGATCTGTTTTTTTCTTAATAGTTTGTACCTTCTACCAGTATTGTTCCAGTCATGGTTTCATCCCACAAGTTCTGCTTCATTCTACTCACTATTCATCATTTACCTTCTTGGATTCGTAGTTCTGGTTCATACTGTATTGTTCTAACAGAGACCTCTTGCAGCGTTTAGTATGATAGGCGACTTGGATCATTATATCTAGACTACTCGTGCTTATACTGTCTACATAACTACCTTCTTGCTGCCTGCCTGTCCCTACATTTCTTAGCCACCTGTTGGTTAGTGCACATGGAG
Source organism: Laticauda laticaudata (assembly GCA_004320025.1). Classification (NCBI taxonomy): domain Eukaryota; kingdom Metazoa; phylum Chordata; class Lepidosauria; order Squamata; family Elapidae; genus Laticauda; species Laticauda laticaudata. The sequence goes on along the minus strand of BHFT01045535.1, from coordinate 23,651 downwards.
TAGGCGCCTCACTATTAAATGCAAGGTTGAACTAATGTCTTACCTGCAACAAAACTCACTATTCTGCCATGCATTGCGCTGAATCTCTTATTAGTTTCATGTTGCGTGGGCACAGAGATGTTCTGAAATTCACTAATTCTCTGTCCCGTCTGTTCAGTTTATAATTTGTATGCCAGGAATCTGTTGCGAATTTAATGCCAATAACTCAGTCTCTTTCTTTGAGTGAGGTACACAACACCATCTGTTTTGTTTACAGTTTCTATCATTGGATCGCAGCTGCCAGACGACACTGATGACCTATAAGAAAACCAAGCTTCCCTTTTACAACCCCTCCTTTGACGCCACCAGCCATTAAACTCTAGCTGCCATCTTTCTCCCCTTCTTTGTTTCTCTTGTATACCGGTAAAACATCTGAAAAGATAAGCATGCAGTCCATGTTACTAAGTCCCGAGCTTGGAAGTCTTTCTGAACAGAGAAGTACATCCTTCTGGGACAGATCACCAAGATGTATAATAGCATCAACATCACAGTCCTTGCTGGTATTCTTGACTATCTTAAGAATGTGCTTCTTGTCCCTGCTGACAGTAGCACTTGATAGACACCTGACTTCTTTCAAAACCTTAGTATCCTGTCCTAAAATTACATCCCTTACAATTGAATCCCCAACCAGAAGGTGGCTTCTCTTTTTGGATGCCATGTTCTTCTTGTGTGGCTGATGCGTAATACCTGATTCACACTTTCTCCTTTCCAAAATAAGTTGTTCTTCTAAGGCCATGATCACTAGCTTATTAGAAAATGAGGAAGTTAAATTACTCCAGGACTTTAGAATTCAAACAGACAGATTTAACAATCGTCAGTAAGAAGTACAAACAAGTCTGGATAGTGAATGTGGGGTGTCTGGAGACAGCAGAAAAGAAGAGAAAGAAATACAAAATGCAAAAACTTACAAATAGAAATAGAATGACTGTGGCAAAGGCAAAGAAGGGTCGTATCAACAGTAATAGGTGTTTTGGGTGCAGTTCCAACTGGGACAATATCTGTAATACCATCAAAGATCCAGATTGATAAGGATTTGATAGGTAGATAAAAATACCAAATCCAATCTGAATATCTGGCTAACTCTGTGATGATAACAATAATAATCCCAACAATAATTTGAATGCAAGCAAAAATTACTTGGAACCAAATTGAAAAAGTTCTTGAAAATGAACAGCTCAAGATCCTGTGAAACTTTTAGATTCAAACAGACAGATATTTGGCCCAAAACATGCCTGACATTACTTTTGTGGAAAAGAAAAAAGTTTGGTTCATTGATATTTCAATATCAGGTAATGCACAAATTGAAGAGAAACACCTAGAAAAAATAACAAAATACCACAGTCTACAAATTGAAGCTGAGCAATTTTGGAGGAAGAAATCAATAGTTGTACTAATAGTAATAAGAGGCCTTGCAACAATACCCAAAGGGTTGCCTAGATATATGGAAATTTTGAATTTATCAGACCTGAATATTCTGACTTTGCAAAAAATTATCTTACTCGGAACTGCCTATATATTCATACATTACCTCAACAGCTCTTGGATGCTTGGTTAGGATTTGAACTGATAAGTTTTACCATTCCCAGACTGTGAATCGAATTAAAGATTAAATCAACAACAACAACAACAATAATATTTTTAAAAAACAATTCTTTGGTCCATAGTTAGCATTTGAACTATTAAGTTATTACCAGTTCTAGATTGTGAATAGAAATGAAAATTAAATCTTAATAATAATAGTATCAAACAGTTCCCCTCAATTAAGATATGTTTATCTATTGGCTGAGAGATTGAGTAATATCTGGACAGAAATAAAGCTATTTAAAAAGCAATAAAGGGAAGGGATAATAAGTTTTCAAAAATCACAATCATGTTAAAGTATAATATAAATGTATCTATAATCACTGTTTAAAATAATGGAAGTATTCTTCTTGTTTCTTTTCTTTTCTTTTCTATTTCTTTTTCATTTCTTGTTCACTTTTCATTACTTTTCCTATTTGTCTTATCTTTAATTTAAACCTTTGTACTGTTCTTATTCTGTGTAAAAACCTGCTTTAATAAAAATGTATATATCTACATACCAGCATCATTAAAATTGGCATTGTTTGATAACCAGTCCTCTCCCCACTGTTTATACTTTACAAGCCATCATCTTTTTTTTTAACTTCTATTATCTGGTTGTCAACCCACCTTAATTTGTTTTTACAATCTCCTTTGTGCTGTCGCACATGTATCAAAACAAGTTTGCTTTCATTTTTACATCTTAATCTTTTTCTAGTAGCATGGATCATTTCGTAATAATTGGTGGGTTGCAAAGAGATTCTATAAACTACCTAGAGTCTATCTGGATTGAGGAGGTAGATAAATTACATAAATAAATATAAATCTTTAAGGGTTAAATATTTTATATGTAATGACTATAATAAATATATCTATAATATATTTAAATATAATGTAATATTAATATCAAAAATCTTTATCATGTGACTTAGATCAATAAGAAAGGTAATCCAAGTGATGTCCATAATAGGAAGAAAATAATTAAACTTGGAGTAACTTCCACCATTCCCACGCTACCGATCCCTAATACCCTGCTTCTGGCAAGCCATATTATCTCATCTGAAGAAGATATTTCAGAATCCACATCCATATTCTCAGGGAATTTGGAACTAAAAAGGTGAGTCACAGTCATGTCCAGATTAAAATGTTCATTCTAAGATAGTAACTTTTGAACTTATCATCAGCCCTGCTGAGATCCTCCTTTCTCCTAATGTTCTTCCACAAACTCATAACTAGATTGCTCAATAAAGAGGACTTCTTTCTTTTTACACAAAAACAACAACAAAAGTGATTTTGCTTTAGTCATGAGCCAGTACAAAATACCCACTTTTAATATACAATATGACTGGAATGAGTACTTAATCCGAATCAATAATCCCTTAATCTATATTCAGCATTGGGTTAGATATCTACCATTGGATTGGTATAATATTGTTATACAATTATGATGTGTTAACACAATACACATTTGGATCTGATGGAATGATAATAGAGCAATTTCTCATTCCTTAATTGCTCTAGCTGAAGAAAATTAACTTTTTCTTTATTATTCTGTAATTTACAATATTTTTGTCTTTATGACCAAATAATAGGAGAGTGTAGAATTAATTCTGAACTCTAATCCAAACTCCTTTTAGCAACTGCAGACTTTTGGAACAAGGAAGCTCCAAAAAAATTATTAGGAAGCCAAATATAATTTTCATAAAACTATTGCCTAAAATTTTGCATATACCTTTTTCAAAATACCGTATATCCTGTTAAAACTATATGTTGAATGGAGTAAGAAAATAAGTACGATATGCAGCTTAGGCACAAGGGGCGGAATCATTTTTAAGTTCTACGGCAAGATAACTTTTGGAAGCTATGTATCCCTAATTTACTGGATTATAAGGAGGAGGAGGATGTAGAGAAACAATAAGAGTTGCAAGACTGATGTTAACTTCTATAACGAATGCTATATAAAATCAGCTAATTAACCAGGAGGCTAAAACACATTTATTGAGACTGAATATGATAATGGAATCTTGAAAGTATAATTGTTTTGTACCCATGGAATACATGTGCTTTGTGAGCTTGATGCTTTTTTGCAGTCCTTTCATTACCATACTAGGTAATATCATCAGTGTTTAACTCAGAATACTGAAATATATCTCTTATATTGGTGTTCTATATCTCCTTGCCTTCTTATGTTTCAGTGAATTAGATAGGCACCAGCCTGAACCACTACGGAATATTATCTTGTTGAGGATTTTAAAATGTTTCAGCAAATTTTGTCTAAGCAACAAATTCTCTCTCTCTCCATCAAGGTCACCTGGTTTACTCCCTAAAATATTGAAGCCTAAAAGGAGCAGCACAAGATACTGATACATATCAAGACCCATCTGTTAAAACCAGGGTCTTCAAACTCAACAGATTTAAGACTTGTGGACTTCAATTCCCAGAATTCCTGAGCTAACATAACTGGAGGAGGAATTCTGGGAGTTGAAGTCCACAAGTCTTAAATCTGTCGAGTTTGAAGACCCTGTATTAAAATATAAAGATGAACCAGTTGACTATAATTAATAAGGAAACATGAAGTGCTTTCCTACATGTGAACCTTTCAGATACTATCTTGAGGCACGTTGCATCTAAAAGCCTTCAGTGTTTCAAAACCATTTTGTATCACATAGGTTATTCCCTTTGTCCTTGGTCAAGCTCACAATCCACAACTTGGAAAAGAAGCAGCTGCGACTTAAACTAGTGACTGGCCGCACCTACTACCTTCAGATGTATCCCCCACCACATCAGCAACAAGACCTTTTCGTTGGCTGGGTCAAGCTTGTGCAAATACTACGGCCATCTTCAAAAATAAATTTCAGCCAGCAGAAGCTGGAAAACAAACAATTGAAGAAGCATGGTGCACCTCTAATTCCATCTCTGAAACCTAAAGTGAGATCCCCTCTGGTACTATTTCAATTGGTTAATTACTCCAGGAATATATCTGATTTTGAGCAAAGATCTCAAGGCCAGCCAACTTTGCATATCCACACAAGTCAACTGCTCTTTATCTTTTTCTCTCCCTTAATATGAAGTATTACTTTCCATACTGCAAGACAATCTCTGCTTGCAAAACAATTAAGTAGCAGAATAAATATACCCTAAAGACCAGTTGCAAAAGAACGATAGTGGAAGAAGGCTATTTCCTTTTTGTCATGCTTATGAATTTTCTGAATGCATCATATCACTGTTTTCCACAAAATTCTGGACTAAATAGATCTTTGACTTGTTCTAGCAGGATGCTTCCTATACTCTTAAGTGATAGTAATATTGAAGGTGAGAGATATACTGCTCTAATATATTGTTAGGAACAAAAGGATGGGCTGAGCTAAATTCTTTGTCTAAGGCAAAAAACAATACAGGTAGTCCAAATTAGTGATTGCTTGTTTAGCAGTCATTCACATTACAACAGTGATGAAAAAGTAACTTTATGACTAATCCTCATATTTATGACCTTTCCAGATCTATAAAGGAAAGCAAAGGAAAGTTGAAGACCATAAGCACAGTTGCGGTTTCTCTCACTGACCACTTCATAACTGAGCTGTTGGTCCTGATTGTGGACCGCTATCTATAACCTTCTTGTGGCAATAAATTGTTTTTGTTTCTTTCAGGAATCACATATTCTATAACCAGTAATAATATAGTGTCACCTGAGTCAAATTTTATGGTCTTAATTTAAAGGGATGCAGTATTGCAGCATTTACTTTTCTCCCTAAACCCACTCAACTTAGAAATAAACAACTCAAAATGGGGAGTAAAAATATTTGAAGATTAAATGGATGCCTTCAATTCCTGCAAGGCTCAAAACATTAACTGCACCCTTTAACCTTCCTCAACTCCCTAAAACCAGCAGAAAGAATGTTGACCCTCCTTGAAAAATACTGTGAGATTTTTGGGAGCTGCAAAAACAAAGTGACACAATACTATCTTATTCAATACCTGAGGTAGAGGCAAAGGATATTTTAAATCCATTCTCTCTGTGTTTATATAATCAGGAGTTGGCAGCTGAAATCAGAAACTGCAATTCATCCTGCAGAAGAGTGAATTAAATCCTTTGCCTTAATCTCAGGTTAAAGTCATAGGCTATGCTGAGATGTTACTCGAATTTAGACAGAACATAGAATAATCAAGTTGGAAGGGATCTTGGAGGGATCCATTCAACTTCTAGCCCAACTCCATGCTAAAGCAGGAGATCCTATATCATTTCAGACAAATGGTTGTCCAGTCTCTTTTTGAAAGCCTTTTCTGATGGACTACTCACAACTTCTGAGGGGAAGTTATTTGAATGGTTAATTACTCTCATTGTTAGGAAATTTCTCCTTACAGATGGCTTCTCACCTTGCTTAGTTTTCAACCCTTGTTTTTTCTCTTACCTTTTGGTGCTGTGGAAAATAGTCTGGCCCCTTTGTCTTTGTAGGAATTCCTCAATATTGGAACACTGCTATCATGTCCCCCGAGTCCTTTTTATTAAACTAAACATACCCACTTCCAGAAACCCTTCTTTATGTTTTAGCCTCCATCTCCCTAATCATTTTTGTTGCTCTTCACGACATTCTTTCCAGAGTCTCAACATCTTTTCTGTATTGTGATCAAAACTGAATGCAGTTTTCCAAGTGTGTCCTTACTAAGGCTTTGTAAAGCAATATCAGAACTTCATGTGATTTTGATTCTATCCATCTGCTAAGGCAGGACTACACATTGAGTATGTTACATTCATTTCACACTTTAACCTTAGTTTAGTGTATATATTATTTGCACACTTTAATCTTCCTCAACTCTCTATCAGAAAGAGTGTTGACCCTACTTTAAAAATACTGTGAGACTTCTGAGGGCTGCAAAGATATAAAGTGAAACAGTAGTATCTCATTCAACACCTGAGGCAGAGGAAAAGGACATTTTAAATCCATACCCTCTATCTTGTATATACTATACAGTTCTCCCTGCAGAAGAATAAATTAAAGCCTTACCTTAATCTCAGGTTAAAGTGATAGGCTATGCTAGGATGTTAAGTCTTAAACTTACAAATTGTCAACTCGAGTTTACAGAATTTTAGTAAAGGAAAATTAAAATTAAATCTCCAAATATTCCTCTCCTTAGAACCCATCTCCTCAGAGAGAATCTCAATACGAACCTAAAAAAAAGACAAAGACAAAGAATAAGAAGAGCATTTGTCCTGTCATTCAAAATCCCACAACTCAGGCAAAGGAAACAAAAAAAGAAAATGATCCAACTGCTGTACTTTCTAAGAGCTCTCCCACTCCTGAAATCAAATCACCACCTCTCAAAATAGAGAATATTCATGAGGCCTTCTGTCATACAACCTCAGAAGAGAAGAACATTGCAAAAAAGCTAGAGAGAGAGAAAATAAAGAATCCTCGTGCTGGTGGTGAAAAAGAAAACTTGGATATTAACAGGTATGTGAAAGTTAAACAGAGGTAGTGGGTTATATTATTATATTATTCAATCTCCCTCCTCAGAGGTTTTCGGCTCTGCCCCCACTCTATGGAGCTATGAGGCCACCATGGAATTGGGACTTAACATTGCAGGTACACTAGTCTCCTCCATAAATGGGGAAGGCTCTTTGAAATGTAGCTGTGGTACTCAAAAGCAGATAGTGAGACATACTATGGAATAGTGCCCCTGAACACATTTCAGAGATCTCCACATAATATACACACATTTATTCAAATATTATTCTGAGAATGCTCACCAAAACTCCATTTATTGGCTGCTGGTAATGTGATGCCAAGTTCCATTGGTGTATGGTTTCTGTCTAACAAATATTCTTCTAAAGGGGTAGGTGAGATTTTGTTATGGCTGCAATACTGACAATTCCACAGGCTATTATAATATTCCTAGCCTACTGAAGGAGAATGCAATGTCTTTTTTAATGTATAATTTATATTTAAACTTTTAAATAGGAAGATAAAAGCTAATCGTAAATTGGGAAGAAAAAAGAAAAAGAAATCAAAAGGGGAAAAAGTGTTAAGAAAAGGGAAAAAGTTAAAGAAATTAGAAAAGAAACAAAAAAAGTTAAATGAATTCCTGTATCTTTCACAGCAGTAGTAAATACAAATATATTTAAACCTCTCTTTCTAAAGTTACATCACATTACTTTTTTCTATAATAGATCCTGTCTAAGCATCAAAATCATAAATCACAGGTTCATTTTTTCCCCATTTTTACTCAAAAGACTCATAAGAGACTTCCAGTCAGCACTCAATGTCTTTTCCCTAATCGAAGAAGCTAATTTATCTATTTCAGAAAATCTGTCTACTTCACAACCATTCCTCCATGATGGGGAACTTTCCATCTCCATGCATACAAGTAATCTTGCTACTGTGTGTGATCACATATTGGAAATGTCTTCAATTGAATCATAATCTTTGAATCTTCTGTATCAAAGTATGCATTTGGATCCATTTTTAAAAAATTTTTATATGTCCATCACGCATGATAAATGTCCTGCCATATTTTAACATTTCCAAAATGCATCTGAAGTGCCTTGTAGATAATTTCTATAGCATAATGTATCAATCATACACTAGTCTCCTCCATAAATGGGGAAGTCCTTCTTTGAAATATAGCTGTGATGCGCCGAAGCAAACAGTGGCTTTCCCATTGACTTTGCTTGTCTAAAGGTTGCCAAAGGTGATCACATGACCCCAGGACCCTACAACCATTATAAATATGTGCCAGTTGCCAAGCATCCACATTTGATCATCTGACCATGAGGATGCTGCAATGGTCATAAGCATGAAAAATGTTCGCAAGTCCCTTTTTTCAGTGCTATTATAACTTCCAATGGCCACTAAATTGGTTGTCAAAAACTACCTGTAATTTCAATACAAACAGAAACTCTTAAGATGTTCATTTACCTAACGTCTCTTTATTTTGTATTTAACATTCACATTTGAAAGAACTAATAAGAGAAGGTTATAATAAGAGAAGGTTAGCAAGGACAGTGATTTTTATTTAGTGCACTATATTTTACTTTTTATTGCAATAGTGCAGATGGTTGTCAATTTTATTTTTTATTTTCTCTTTATAGAAAAAAGTAAAGGTTCCCCTGCACATACGTGCTAGTCATTCCTGACTCTAGCTGGCAGTGCTCATCTCCATTTCAAAGCTAAAGAGCCAGATATGTCCAAAGACATTTCTGTGGTCATGTGGCCTTCATGACTAAATGCCAAAGGCTCACGGAACACTGTTACCTTCCCATTAAAGGTGGTCCCTATTTTTCTACTTGCATTTTTACATGCTTTTAAACTGCCAGGTTGGCAGAAGCTGGGACCAGTAATGGGAGCTCACTCTATTAAGTGGTGCTAGGGATTCAAACTGCTGAATTGCTGACCTTTCTGATAGACAAGCTCAGTGTCTTAGCCACCGAGCCATCACGTCCCTTCTCTTTATATAGTTTGTGATTTAATCTTACCCTGAATCATAAAACCAGAAAAAGAGGGGGGGCGCATTCTGCTTGTTTACTTAACAGAGAAAAGAGGAAAACCTCTGATGATATTTAGCAATAAATTTCTAATATTGCTCGATTGTTCTTATTTCAGAAAACCAGATAGGAGGACTCAGAGCAGGTCTGGACATAGAGGTAAGAGATGATTAATGTGTTATTTTTTGTGCAAGGAAAATAAACCATTATTTTCTCTTAATCATTCCTCATTCTACATACAGACATTGCCTAGGCAACAGTCATATATAAGCAACCAGAGCTAAATTATATTTCTTCTAGCAAAACCTTGTGATAACTTCTGGTGTTATGACCATATTAAACAGCTTCATTAAATCACTATTCAATTTTAATTATAAATATTTTAATCTAGTTGCATGTTGTGATCATGTGATTACTTGCATATCCCATTTGTTTCTGGAAATTTTTTATTTTATTACATATCAATTCATGCTTTTAATCATATCAGATTGAACACCCTCTAAAGATTTGAACTTTAAAATGTAGGCTAAAATTTTCTCAGAAGAACAATATTAAACACTCAAATGTTTGCCAAAAAAAAAAATCCTCCCACTCAACTTCGAAGATTGAAAATTTGCTTGAAAATTTCCTTGTTCTGACATTATATCCAGCTCTTGTGGAAAATTTAGCTCTGCTTGGTCAAATTTTATCAAAAATTGTTCCGGTATAACACTGATTGAAAGAGGACTGTGTTTGTGTAGGAAGAAAATTATGCATATTGCATCCTCTGTTTCTAATTTTTGTTGGATCCTTACAACCTTCAAACTAGGCATTTCACTAAAATAAGAAACAACACTGAAGCTTCCCTCTTGGAACAACAAGATTAAGGCTGAACCTCAAGAAGCTTCACTCTGCACATCAAAGAAGCAAAGAAGAAAATAATAGAATGACTAACTACTATCTTCAATGACAGTAACCAAACAGGTCACACAGTATCCCCTGGTGGTCCTTTCACTCGCTGATACTAAAGCACACAGAAGCCCCAGTTGACAAAATATCACTACCTCAGACAATGCTTCTCTGAGCACAAGGGAATCCTAGCTGATTGTTACTCTTCTTTAAGAATTGCAGTGAAATGAGATGAACTAAGGTATTATGAAGCATAGCAAGGAGACTGCCTGCCACTGCCTCCCTGATATATTAAGGAAATTGTCTGTCTAACAATTCCTAATGAATATATATAGACATGCAGTCAGCAGCCAATCAGTCATCAGTTAGATACATTGGGGTATCTAGTATACTATACCAAATATAGATATGTCCATCTCCCTTTTGGGTACATGTACTGGATTTGCATGGGGACAAGTAGTGGTGTAGTAATTAAGGCTAGAAACCGAGAGAGTGTGAGTACTAGTCCTGCCTTGGACACAAAAACATCTGGGTGATCTTGAGCCATTCATTGTTTCTCAGCCCTAAGAAGAAAAAGGCAATGGCAAATCACTTCTGAAATTTTGCCAAGAAAACTGCAGTGACTTGTCCTGTCAGTCACCTGGAATCAAGACTGATTCAAAGGAACGAAAAACAACAACCATGCAAACCCCTTTGGTTTGTGATCAGTGCAATTTGCTCCAGTTCAGGATAAATATTTGTTCCATTAAAGCCACAATGGAGAATGAAGTTTTCAAGGTAGGATGTTTTAGAAGGGACACAGACCTCTTATTTATATAATGTATAATATACATCATTTTGCACTGGTTCCAATCAGAGGTGGGATTCCACCGGTATAACAACCGGTTCAGTGATTGAATGCTTTGCACACACAAGTGTACTTTGGGCACGTGTGTGCCAAATGCACTCTCCGTGCATGCACTCTGCATTTATAAAGCTCTCATACCTTCTGCTGCAGTCCCTATGAACAAAACAGCTGAGGCACAGCAATTCTGCTGTGCAAATCAGCTGTGCTCTGAAAAAAGGAAATAAAGCATAGGAAAGAGCAGGGATGGGCGAGCAGGCCCACATGCTGGTCGCAGCGAACTGGTTTGCTGCCAACTGATCTTCGGAGCAAGGGATTCACCCAAACTGGTCTGAACCAGTAGAATCCCACCCCTAGTTCCAATCCTTCCTATTTGAACAATTTCAGTCAGACCTTGTAGGAGACTGGAGATCATGCCTTCAGGTCCTCTGATACTCTACTCACTCCCTTATTTCATTTAACATCTACATGAATTGTTGGGAGGCATCATCTTTGTAGAGAGCCCTGGAAATTATCTTGGAGAAAATATTCAGGAGTCTTTAGGACAACAACAAGTGCTGAAGCTTGCTATAAATCCAGGAAAGTATTAGAAAAATACTCAGACTGATTCTCCTTCCTTCCAGTTGTGAGAGAAGGAAAGACCCAGGAAATCATGCATGATTTTATAACTGAAGCCTACCTTAAGGCCCTGTCACATGGGATGCAAAATGGACACAACGGACGAGCAAAATGTTCCACCGTTGTTATCCGCTCTCAAAAGGGGCAAAAATTTGCATAAAACCGGAGCGGATAACACAGGACAGGTGAGGACGCAGGGCGGATGGAAAGCGGATGCGGAATGTAAGCCCAGCGGATGGAAGCGATGGGAGCGGAAGGCACATCCGCAAGGCTTCCGGGGACCTCAGCAAAGCGGACACAGAACGGATACAGCAGATGCAGAGTGGATGCACAGCGGATGAGCGATGCAGAGCGGAAGCCTAGCGGATTGCACAGCAGAAGCCTAGGGATGCGCAGCGTAATTGCGCATGCGGCGTGGGAGGATGCATATGCATCAGCCCCATGGATATAACGGAAGCAGCTCGGAAGCAGGTCACCATATCAGAGGAAGACCTGCTGCCAGAACATCGACTGCCTTGCCTATCCTGCCTGCATGTCTCCTGCATGTCTGCCTGCCAGCCTTGTTGCCAGCCTCCCTGCGCCTTGCTGCCAGCCTCCCTGCAAGCCTTGCTGCCTGCCTCCTGCCAGCTTGTGCCAGCCTCCCTGCAAGCCTTGCTGTCTGCCTGCCTGCCAGCCTTGCTGCCAGCCAGTCTGCCTACCAGCCTTGGTGCCTGCCTGCCTGCAGCCTTGGTTCTGCCTGCCTGCCACCTTGGTGCCGCCTGCCTGCAGCCTTCCTGCCAGCCTTGGTTGCCTACGTCCTGCCAGCCTGGTGCGCAGCCTTGGTGCCAGCCTTGTGCCAGCCTTGGTCCAGCCTTGGTGCTGCCTGCCTGCCTGCCTTCCTGCCAGGCTTCCTGCCAGGCTTCCTGCCAGCCTTGGTGTTCCTGCCAGCCTCCCTGCCAGCCAGCAACCCCAAACCATGCTGAAGCACAGCAAGCCTCAGCCAACTGCTGCCAGCCCTTGCAAGAGGGACAGGGCTACCATCCCGCCCCCTGGCCTCACTCTGGTTCTGCTGGGGCTTCTGCAGCATGGGTTCGCTCTTTCTGGGGCTGGGGCTTCTGCTGCTTCTGCTTCTGGAGCAGCTGATGAGTGCTCTGCTATGGCGGTGGTGCTTCTGCTCGTGCTTACTCTGCTGATGCTGCTTCTGACGGTGTGCTTCTGCTCGTGCTTACTCTGCTGAAGCTGCTTCTGGCCACCTCCACACACCCTGCACCCTCACCCCTGAGACTGAGACGGACCAAGAGGAGTGCCAGAAGCTTGTTGTTAATAAAGTCTATTTTTTGATTCACACACTTGCTTCATTTCTTATTTTTAATAAAGTCTGGTGAAACTTTTAGAAATGGTTTAAGCCTTTGCATGCTGTGGGATGGTTAAGATAGCTGTGGGATGGGCAGGATACCTGTGGGCATGGGCAGGATACCTTTGGGATTGGTAATAGCTGTGGATAGATAAACCTCCATGCAAGCTAGTGGGACTGTATGGTCACCCTCCCAGGGTGCCACACCTATGGCCCTTTATTATCAATAACAATATAATCAAGCATACACACATTGTCATAAACACAATTCTTTATTAAATGCCCTGTTCATTGTAGGGCCACTCAACATACATGGCCCAATCTCATCATGTGATGAGACAGGCTGAAGGAAGCATCCATTAAGCATCTATCATCCTGTCTCCACTCCACCGCTCCAGCTGGGGAGTTGCACCAGTGTTTCAGGAGGTTGCGCTGCTTCTTCCCTTCATGTGAGGCTCTTTGGGCCTTGCACATCCTGAGTGTCTATCAGGTTTCCCTTTGCCTCCATTCCCAGGCTCCATGTCCCCATTGACTTGCTGGAGCTCCACGAACCTGTTCTGGAAGACTGAGCGGGTGCGCATGAGATTGTGCTTCCATGATCCTCCTCACGGTCTGTGGGTGATGCTGCATGTGGTGAGAAGTACCTGGAACCTGTTGGCCAGGATGCCAAAGGCGTCTCCACCACCCGCCTTGCCCTGGACAGCCTGTGTTGAAGATCCTCTCTTCACGGGTGAGGTATTTGGAGGTGTAGGGCTTCATGAGGTAGGTTGTGAGGAGAAGAGCGTCATCCCCACGATGAATTAGGGCACATCTGTGTGGTCATTGGGCAGGGGTTCTGTCTGGGAAGCCACGATGAGGTTGCGTTCCAGCTCCTCCTTGAGTGATGGCGTTGTATATCTGGGCATCTGAAGATGAGCCGCTGCCTGAGAAGCATCGATGTACATGACCTCTGTAGTCAGCATCGACCTGACGAAGAGGATGATGCTGAAGAAGCCCTTGTAATTGAATGAGTGGACCCCGACTTGGCTGGCGCTTTGCAGGCCACGTGCTTCCCATCTATGCTCCAACGGTGTGGGGAAGTTCCACTTCTGATACCACTGCTCTGCAACTTTCTTCACAGCTTCTTCAGTGGAGGGGCACTGGAGGAGCTTCCTCTTGTATTCTTCGATGATGGCCTGCACCACTTCTCTGACCACAATGCTGATGTGTGTGTGGCAGCCCTCCAGCCTACTGCATGTCCTTGTAGGTGGTCCCTGAGGCCAGGTGGCGCAGAGTGAGTGCCACCTTGAGCCCAGGTTCCAGGCTGGGCCAGAAGTTGGTGTTTGCCTTGGTCAACCTGGGTGTCAGCCGCTGCACAGCTTCGCTCAAACATGGCGGAGCATCCTCATGAAGTTCTGGAATGCCCAAGTGTCTTCGTTCCTGAGCTCCACCATCAGTTTGTTGTACAGTCCGTCCTCTGCCTCGTGCGGGCGAACCATCTTCGTACCCAGACGCTTCTTGGCTGCCCCTTTTTCTTCCTGTAGTAGAGTTCACAGGGCTGTAGATGGCTTCGCACTGTTTCAAAGGATGGTGGCTGCCAAAAGGACTGTGTTACAAATCACGGTGGCATGACTGGATGCTGTGGAAGAGGAAGAGGCAAGTGAAGGCTGCAGAGGTTCTGCACCGCAGGGTCGCTTTCTGAAATGAGATCCAGATGTGTTGTCCCCCTTTTTATAGGCAGTATAGGGTCCCTTTGCACTCCACTGGCATCCTCTAGCATCTCTAGGCACTCCTGTAGACATCCTTCAATAATCTGAGATCAGGTCCCCTCTGGCGAACTTTTCCTTTTAAACGCTTTGTTTCCGTGCTGCCTCCGCTAGGCATCCGTTCTGCATCCATTCCACTTCCCCCTGCGTCCGAGAGGATGCGAGTTGCGCGGATGCCTAGCGGATATAGCGGGTGGTATGCGTAACAGGTGCAGAACGGTATGCCTAGCAGATGCGTAGCGATTGCAGAACGGTTTTAATACATTTTCTGCGCAAAAGTTTTGGGCAGCTCAAAACTTTCTGACGCGGATGAAACGTCAATAAACAGATGCTGGACGGATAGAGAGGAAGCCAAAACGGGCAGTGAGTACATCGCGTCTAACCAACGGATTTGGCCAAGCTCGGATGGCAAGCTTTTTTGTCCGTTTTACATCCTCTTTGCATCCGTTGGTGCAGTGTGACAGGGGCTTTAGTAAAGTATCGTTTAGTCTTTCTTTGGAGTTAGTTTCCTGATTTGATTGATGATACCCAATTTTGTACTTTAATCATGGACCAATCATCACCTGTGTCTCGATGGAGAAAAATAGATTGAGCTCAACAGAAACAATACTAAGTAGCTGTTGACTAAGAAATTGATATTTCAGGATGATACTAATGAAAGCTTTAGATATTACTTCTTTATTAATAATTTAATAAAATACTTTTTTAAAAAGGAAACACGAGAAATAAAAATATTGCTGACCAGCTATGGTCACTGCATTTGAGAAAGAGCATTGTATAACTAGAAAAGATTGAAATAAGAAAAAGTGATTACAATGATTAGAGTTTTGAACAGGTTAGGGCTAGGTCTAAACTAATTGATCCTTTTTAACTTGAAATGAAAAAGAATAAGAGAGCACATGATACAAAATCATGCATGGCATAGATAATTCAGATATAAAGAGATTAGTTCTTTGTTTCACAATGATTAAACTCCAAGTCACCCACTGAAAATAAATATGGGAAGTATAAAGAAAAATTTAAAAAAAATTTCTATTAAATGTAATGGAATTTACTGTTTGAAATAACAGCAGCCATTTTGGATGGTTTTAAAAGGACATTTCATGAAAGACCAGGTATTCAATAGCTATTAATAGCTGTTTATTACCTCCCAAATCATAAACAGAATACCATGTACAGTATTAGTTGTGAGGGGGAGGGGAATAACAATGGAATATAACTATCTTTGAATTCTTAAATACAAGCAACAGCTGACCACATGATACAGAATGTTAAGCAGGATAAACCTGATCCAAACAGGCTTTTCTTATGTTTCTCTTATATTTTCTTATTTTTAAGAGGTAACATGGCTTCCAGCTGTTGCTTGATGTAATAGGGCACATTCAGTGCACACATGCATAGAATGTGATGGACTAGATTCGCTTCCTTGAGAAAACCTTTAAATTTCTCCCCACAGTCACATACATGCAGCAGAACAAAATAAAAATGAAGTTTCCAATCATTTCATATCAATTATTTAATTTTCACTAAATGTTAGATATTTCCTGGATGTCCAATCCTGGATTCCAAAGTATTATAGCTTTGTTGTCCTAGTTCTAAAGTAGTCAAGGTGTTCTGTCCCACTCCTCCTGTGACAGAAACAACATAAAAACCACCCCAAATTAAAACTTTCCTTAAAAAAAAATAAACTTACCCGAGAAAAGATATCTTCCTGTTCCTTCCTGGGTAGGAGTAGAAAGATATCATGTTTAACGTTTTATTTTCTTACTATACTAGACATTATTTGCTCACTATCTAAATGGACAGATTAAATTTGATTAACATATCAGGTTTAAGGTTTTTTTTTACTTCTTTCATGTTTGACCTCCATGCACATAGGATTTCTTCCCATTCACTACACTCAAATGCAACTCCTGGCAATCTGAGTTGAGAGCAAGTCTTGTGAAGACTTTTTGTAAAGCATTTGAAGAAATTTTACATGCATAAGCACACCATCGTGCCTACCACCCCTGTCTTATTATCCCCAATTATTCATACCTATTTCCTGTATTCATACTTACATTATATCTATTATCTAGTGATTGACAAATCAAATCAAATAAATAAAATAAAAGAATATCAGACCATTACTGAAGTTCCAGATTTTAGGAAAAGCTTATTTGTCCATCGTATAAATGCTGTGCTCTGTACCATAACATA
This sequence comes from Laticauda laticaudata, assembly GCA_004320025.1. NCBI lineage: Eukaryota > Metazoa > Chordata > Lepidosauria > Squamata > Elapidae > Laticauda > Laticauda laticaudata. Next base: position 6,945 of record BHFT01045535.1, on the reverse strand, counting down.
TGTCTGGTCCCATATGTCTGAAATTAATGGTTGATTTTGAAAGCTATACAGCTCTATGAAAACTGAATTCCCCCTCCCTATTTTCATGAATTTTCCATTCTAGTTCTGTAACAGTCTTGACTCATTCTTATCTTTATATAACAGCTATGTTCCATGATATTTTAGAGTTTAAGACCAAAAATTATAATAATTACAAAAAAACTCATAATGAAAATAATTTTATTTTCATTTCATTTTCTTTATAATGCTTCCTTGTTTTTTTATCTTCCATTCATTCCCTTCATTTCTTTCCCGCTCTTTCTGTGCCAAGATGAGGCCTTCTATCCCTCCTTTCCTTTGTGATCAGGCTCAACTGGAGTTCTGTCTAAGTCTACTATTACCTCGGCCACACAGGGTGGGACAGACATTAGATGGCACCAGAGGGTTTGACGTTTTTTATCTCTTTGCTGCCATTAAATAATTATGTGCATTTTTAAAGTGAAGATATTATAGTATCTTTGTTGCCAACACTAAACTACTTGAGTGTTTTAAGATTTATCTTCTCCACGTAGCTCTAAAAATAAGATATTTTTATTCTCAATTCTTCTGGGAAAAGATTTCTTAAAGAAACTAGGAGAAGGCTTTTCAACAGTAGATTTTACTTTCTACTCCCCAAATGTGTCTTAGTTCCTACTCCCCAAATGTGTCTTAGTTTCACAGTTTTAAAGATACATGTAAAAACATTTATCTAAAAAAAGCTTTTATCAGCAGCTGGCTTTGAAATATAATTTCAATGGCTTCTAACAGGTTGCCCCCCTGCAAGTTTAATGTCTTGTCAGCTCAAATATTTTTAACTTTTTAAAATGTAAAATGTTAATTTTCTTACTTATGTATGGTTCTTGGAGTTTCTGGCAGCAAGATAACTCAAATAAGGTTTAACATTTCCCCTATTTATACTTCACCTTAAGAAGGTAGAACAATAGTTTATAGGCAGAATACACATATGCTTTTATATGCTTTGCATATAAAGTCCCCAGTTTTAATTTTAATTCCTAGCAGCACCTCCTAAAGTATTGAAGAATAACCTTTTTCTTTTAAGAATATATGGCTGTTCTGCTAAAATCTGTTAGAATCCACAATCTATCATTGAGTATATGCAAAATCAACCACGGACATAGCTTATGCACAAAATGGATTATTACCTTTGTGAAACTAGACTGCAATCTGTGTATGGACATAGTTTCTGCTTCCTAATGACACAGTTTCTGCTTAATGACACAAAAAGAATTTCTGGAAAAAAACAACAACAAAGGGAAGCTAATTCTGATCTAAGCAGGGCAGTTATTTTATATCCTCAATTCTATTTATATATGATGGAATAAAAACTAGCCAAATGCATTGTACAAATAGCCTCTATAGTTATGGGTCAGCAAGCTATGCTTAAGCTAATCATTATTATATGAAAATAGCCAGTAGAATTACTCCCAACCCCATTTTCCCTTCTTGTACATATAACTCCCCCACCCATATATCTCTATATATCCCATAAGATGAAGACCTAGCTATAGATATGTTTGCATCAAGCAGTACACACTACTGGAAAACCTAAAGGACCGCCATCTTTATACTAAGGTTCCTGCCACGGCCCTATTCAATTATCCATCATCCTCATGCTCAAATGGCTGAACTTAACTTTGGTTTTAATTTTCTTTAGGTACTGCCCAAAAGCCAAGCAAGATTACATCTGTCTTTATAGGCTGCTTCGGGAGCCAGAGAAAGAACAAACGAAGCAACAAAGCTCAGAACAAATGGAAAAGTAAAACAAGGAGCCTGTACACATTAAAAGAGTAGGAGCTCCATATAATATAGTTGACCAACTATAAACTTCATCTTCTGAAGGCAAGAATCTTTGTCATATAGCAAGCAGAGAACTAGACTTGATACATTCAAGCCGAGCTTAGTGACCACCCACTGCTCAGAATATCCTTTGTATTTCATAAAGGTAATAAATATTCTGTTATTCTGTTAAATTTTATAAATGCAGTTTTTCAATTTAAAAAAATATTATCATACCAGTGAAAACTACATGCAAGGGCCAGATAGCCTTACATTGCTATTTTTTTTTAAAAAAAATGTGTTTTTATATATAATAATGAATGTGGCATGAAACAAGGGAGTGAAAAAATTGGCATGAAACAAGGGAGTGGATGGGAATGTTTTATTTTAATTTACCAGATGTGAGGGAGGGGATGAAGATTATTCTTTATGCTAATCTTCAAAACCTGAGAATCTGGGGTGGGAGGGTTGATTAAATGGAGTGTCCACATTATTTTCAACAGTATTTTGATTTCATAATGGCTTTAAAATTTCCCATAAGTAGTAACTGTAATAATAGAAAGCCTGTAAAAATGTCTGCACTGTTCTTAAGAGAAAGAAGGATTTTTCAAATTACCCAAATTCTATTGATTTCAATAGTTATTCATGATTAAATTTGGATCAAGCCTACTGCAATAAGCCAGCAGGTATGAAAAGTTATCATGAGACATAGCTAGCTAGCTAGCTAGCTAGCTAGCTAGCTAGCTAGATAGATAGATAGATAGATAGATAGATAGATAGATAGATAGATAGATAGATAGATAGATAGATAGANATAGATAGATAGATAGATAGATAGATAGATAGATAGATAGATAGATAGATAGAAAGATAGATAGAAAGATAGATAGAAAGATAGATAGATGTGTGTGTGTGTATGTTTTCTTAAGTTTTCACGGGTATTTATATGTATGGTATTCAGCTTTGTACGGGTATTTTCCCACATCATTATAGTTGTGCTTTTAAAGTTGTAGCAATGTTTCGGTACAGCAACATTTGCTACAACTTACACAGAAGCCTGATGATGGCAGATGAGATTCTGCCTAAACGTTGCTACAACTTTAAAAGCACAACTATAATGATGTGGAAAAATACTTGAACAAAGCTGAATACCATACATACATACATACATACATACATACATACATACATACATACATACATGTATATATATGCATTGTTCATATTCACCTTATACATTATCTATTACTCCTGTTGTCAATCCAAGCATACAATGTATACAGATATGAATAAGGGAAGATGGGAAAAAATGATGCTACAACGAATTGCAAAAATTGGAAACATGATTTGTGTTTCTTTTTAAAATTTGTAAAACTTTAATAAAAATATTTAAAAGAAAAAAAAAGAAAAAAGTTATCATGAAAAATGAACTTCTGTCAACAATGGATTGGACATCCATTTATCTGGGATGATATTAGCACATCTTGGGACTTGGACTAGAAGATCTTCAAGATCCCTTCTAGTCTTATGATTCTAGAGGCACACACCATTTGTAATATGGCATTTCAAGCAATAAAGGAGATTCTTTGCAAAAAAAAAACCCTCAACATTAACGCAGCATTAAAAACCTCTGTTTAAAGGATTGAATTGCACTGCACTACTGCTTCAAAAGCTTTCCTTGGTTGCCAATCTGTGAGACAAAATGTGAATCCACAATATTTCATCTGGAACCAGAAGTGGGGGAGAAAAGCAGACACAATTGGGATCAGTTTTCAAAGCAGCTGCACAAGCCCTGCAAAGAATTAAAATTATTTCATGCTTCAATGAGATGTGCTCTGTTCTTTCTAAAAGGTTTGTGAACCACGTCTTTCAAATATTTTGCACAGCCCTGATCTCTAAACTCTTTCATTTCTGGCATATTCTATAAGCTCTTCAGATATTTTCTGGTCTTTTTCTACCATCTAGTGGACAAATTTCTGTAACACAAATTTTTAATCGAAATTTTTTTTAATAGGACAGATTTGAGTTCATGCAATTTACTTCCAGCAAACATAACTTTGGAGTAAATTGGCCCATTTTAAGAAATGGCTAAAAATGGGTATTCTAAATTAATTCTGCACAAATCATAAGACCTGAACAGGAACAGCTGGATGTTTCTAAATAGTCTTATGTTAAATAGAAAGTATTGGAAAAAGGTAATAATTAAAATATGGCTGATGAGTTCACCTAAGATTTTAAAATTCTAGAAAGGATTTTTTTTTCCAGCTATTATTTCTTTTTGTGTAAACCAATTTACTACCAACCTTGAAAATTAGCTAGTCTGCACAAAATAAGGATTGGCCAGCTAAAATAATAATGAAAAAAAACCTGTTCATGAATCAATAGACAAATTCCATTGAGTCCAATACACAGCACACAACATTTAAATATTTACCAGTTTGATAGTTTATTAAATAGTTGGATCAGCTAGCACGTTGGAGCCATTGCTTTCTATTCCCACTTACAATTTGACATGTTTACATTTGTTTCATCACTGTTATTTGGTCTCATTGATGTGGTCCCAAGAAAGTCCCATGTTTCCTCTACCTACCAAAAACATAACCATAAAAGACTGACAAGGAATAACATTAAAATAGGCAAGAAAATGGTAAAAGAAAGGGCGTTGGTACTGATACGCCTGTTCTCTGTAAGCTGTGAAGAGCATCTAGAAGTGAGAAGTGGGAGTGCTTCAGTCTCTTCTGGAAAGGCTGGGCTTAAAACTCCAGGACACTCCTCCTCCTCCACGGAATACCTCCCCAGCGTCCCCCAGTTTTGGGAAGACTGAGTGCCAAAGTCCAGAACTCATCACCTAATCTGGATCCCTGACTGGAACAGAACCCCCCAGATGGAAAGAAATGGGTGGGGCTGGATATGCTCTTCACAGCTCACAGAGAATGGGTGATCAGTATAAGTTACACAACGCCCTTTCTCCCATGAGCTGTTCAGAGCATCCAGAATGTGGGACATACCAAAGCTTGGCCTGTCCTGTTTTTTTTTTTTTTTTTTTGTTTTTTTTTTTTTTTTTTTTTTTTTTTATTTTTTTTTTTTTTTAATGGGAGGGACTCCATCTGGATCAAAATCCACTCCTAAACTCTGTGGACCCTCTGCAGGACTCTTCTGACAAATGAAGTGTCGTGCCAATCACAATAGCAAAATCTAAAGATATTTGGAGTGAGCAGGTCTAATTGGTATATGTAGATAAGTCTCTGTGAGATCTATAGACGTCAGGACATCGTTCTCTCTGATGTTGAGCAGAATGGACTGGAGAGTAGTCATCTTGAAGTTTTGATTTCAGATGTTTTGAGGTCCAGAATTGCCCCTCAGCCCCCCAAACTCTTTAGGACCACAAACAATAGAGAATAACAGCCTTGAACCCGTTGTTCGGATGGGACCTCTCGAACAGCCCAAATATGGTAGAAGATGATTGATAGCCTCCTGCATCAATGCCCTCTTAATGGGGTCCATGGACCTAGGGCTCCTAGTGAAAAAGTTTGGGGGGAGGATTGAAACTCTATGTGCCAAAACCAAATCTTATAGTGTACCTGTACCTTATAGTGTACCTTATAGTGTATCAGAGGTGGAGCTGCCCCATTGATCAGCAAACAATTTCAGTCATCCTCCAAGGGAACTGCTGTCAAGGACTCACTTGGGGCGACGAAAAAATCGGCCTCTGGTGCCTCTGGGGTTTCTTCTGTTTTGGCCTCCCCGCTGACCTCTATCAGAAGATTCAGACCTATCCTGTCGAAAACTAGGCCTGTAGCCTTATGTTCTCTGAGATCTGGGAACGTATGGGTCTTGATAGTAGGGCCGAAAGAAATCCCTTCAAAATGACTGGGGCGTTCTGTTTTCAGACCTCCGAAAAAGAGGGGGAAGCACTTTTTTCTTGTCTCTATTCTCTATAAGGAGGGGCTCCAAGACACTGCCAAATAATTTATCCCCCAATATTGGGGCTGATGTCAACTTGCATTTATGCTTGGTATCTGCCTGCCAATGCCTGAGCCATAGCAGTCTCTGTGCTGATATGTGAGATGCTATGGCCCTAGATGAGAATTTGATTGCTTTAAATGTGGCGTTGGCAGAGAATTCTGCTGCTGCAATAATTTTAGCTATGTCCTGGTGGGCTCTGGCATTTGACACTGGCAATATATCCCTCAAGTGAAACAGCCATCGTGGGGAGGACCATGTAAAAAAGGACGCTGCAATAACTGCCCTAATGGCCCAGGCATCAGAAACGTGTGCTCTATGGAGTGCCAACTCTGCTCTCTTTTCTTCTGGTCTCAGGGCTTCCTTGGACTCGTTGGGAAAGGTTGAAGAAGAGGTCAGTGCCACAATGGGCTCATCCACCTCTGGTATTTTGAGAAAATTTGAAAACTCTGGTGCCAAATTATAATATCATTTATTGTACCCTGTTGGGGCTGGGCATGATGCTGCTGATGCCCATTGATTTTGTACCAATTCAGAAAACATATGGGGGACAGGAATAGTTTCCACCTCATTAGCTGGTGAGAATATTGGATTCATCCTGAGATCCTGTTGACAATGGATCAGAGTTTGATGTGCCTAGTTTAGCGGTGTTCTTTGCCTTGAACAGTAAAGGCCCTGTCACACTGGCCGACAGATGCAAAACGTTTGTAAAAAGGACACAGTGGAGGAGAAAAATGTTCCATCTGTTGTTATCCGCTCTCAAAAGGGGCAAAAATTTGCATAACCAGAGTGGATAAAACAGAAAGGAATGGATGGGGGGAGGACACAGGGCGGATGGAAAGCGGATGCGGAACGGAAGCCTAGCGGATGGAAGCGAATGAGAGCGGGTGGCATATCCGCAAGCTTCCGGGGGAGCGCAGCAAAGCGGACATGGAACGGAAAGAGCGGATGCAGAGCGGATGCAGAGCAGACGCCGAGCGGATGAAGCGGATGCACAGTGGAAGCCTAGCGGATGCCTAGCGGAAACCTAGCGGATGCCTAGCGTTCACTGCACATGCGGGGAAGATGCATTGCGTCAGCCCCGCGGATGTAAAGGGAAGCAGCTCACAAGCAGGTCACCATTCAGAGGAAAGACCTGCTTCCAGACACATCGACTGCCTTGCCAGC